>NSDO01000530.1:16594-45158 GCA_002286825.1 Lagenidium giganteum | reverse complement strand
GGGTTACGACACTAACTCGCAAGGTGATTCGTTCGGCTCGCCAGTGCTGAGTGACCAAGATCACGGAGTCGTGGCGCTGCACCATTGTGGTGGGTGCGAGAACTCGGGTGTCAGCTCGCAGCAGATCGTGGCTGACTTCAAGAAGCAAGGCGTCAAGATCCGAGACTCGCTCAAGACACCGATCCACACACACAGAACTCGCACAGTCACACTGGGTGCGTACGCGGCAGGAGCATCATCGTCTCTTCGGGACGAGTCGATTTTCTCACTAGCGACGACGCGAAGATGCAGTAGCTCGGAAACCAATTGTCTTGTGACCACAAAGAAGCAGACCCATCAGGAGCATCGTGGATTAGACGAGGAAAACCCGTGCGTTCATGATACTTAACTGATCGCATTCAACACATCTTGAAAAGAGCTCAACGTAGTCGGTCTCCGGTCTCTACCCACTCAGTTTCCTTGCCACGTCGACATATGACGCTGGTAATGGCGACGCAGAACCGTCGCTGGTACTCTTGCTGGGCAGACTTCCGATGCTCTCCCTCCCGCGCGTCTTCTCCTTCAACCGCCGTTCGTGGGGAACTCCACTGCGCGCTCACTCGGTTTCGCCGCACAACATGTCTGTTATTCTTGCACTCACCTAGCGTACGATTGCGGTCGGCAAAAACCAGTTCAGGAGCGTGGATCGCGCAAACTAGCAGACAAATCTATCCACGCAATTTTTCTTGGTGTCGTGAGTACCTGCTGGGCGTGATAAATGAAGCAGTTTATAATGTTTGCATGTCAGCACTGCCTAAGTTGTGACATCTTGCTATCGATGACGTTGATCATCAACAATATTTGAATCCCTCACAAATATGTCCATTCATTGAAACCTGTAACTCAGCTGGCTTCCTGGTTGAACGCCACAATGATGACACTGATGTTGTCGTGTGCGTAGTACTCCTGCGCCTTGAGCACTAACTCCTGCGCCGCCAATTGCACGTCTCCATGCGTCCGCAGCTTGCGATGCACGAAGTTCACGGCCTGTTGCGACGACAGCACGTCAAACAGCCCGTCGCTTGCAAGCAGCAAGAACTCGTCGTCGGCCGTGACGAAGTGCTCGTACACATCCGGTTGCACAATCAAGTGGCCGCCATGCTTGTGAGCAAGGTCACCAAAACCGCGAGAGATAGCGAGGATACCGTCCAGACGTCCATTGTGCACAAACCCACCGGCCTTTTCCACGCGTGCCTTCTCGTCCGGATCGGACGCCTTGTGGTCTTTAGTGATCTCGAGAGCCACGCCGTCTACGGTGCCCAACACAGCACGGCAATCGCCAACGTTGGCTACGTGGACGCACGATGAGTTCTTGACTTTTTCAACCGTCTCATCGCATTTGGTTTCTCCATCACCATCAACTGAAGTCGTACCATCAATCTCAAGTGCTGGTGCATCTCCACCGTCTCGACGCTTGGTGATGATCGCAAACACAGCTGCAGACCCTGAAAAGGAGATAGGTTGCAGCATCTGCGCGTGCTCGTCTTCTGTCTCATTGTGGGATTGGTCTTCATCGGTGCGATTGCGTCGCGGTTCAGCCATTTGGTTCTGTCCTTCCAGCAATTCTCGGTCAAACGCCTCGCACGCGTCTTCAATGGATTCCATTGGCTTGGTCAGGAGTTTTGGATGAGCCAGCAGGCGATGATGCAGCTCCTTCTGCAGGCGACACGCCGTGGCGTCGCCGTTGTGGCCATCGTATACACCGAAGAAACCGACGGACTCGAACGCTTCTGCCACGCGTGGGCTGTACGAGGCTAGCGGGCAGTCAGAAATGCCGATCGTACGATCTTCCATGTACGAACGTCCACCCTTGGCATCTGCGTAACCGGAGCGAATTCCCAGCACCAGATTTTCACGGATCTTGCTGCTCACGTACACTTGCACGTTCTTGCGACTGTCGACAGCCAAGCTCGATGTCGAGGCCGATCGCAGGTCCATCGGTGCAATGTCTTCGTCCTCAGCCACCAGCTGCAGGTGACTCGGTGTGCCGATGAGATCGTTGAATGTGTCGTCCACGTCCACATCACCTTCCACGTCACTGTAGACCGATCCATCACTGTCTTCGCTTTCGTCGCTAGCGTTGCTGTCGCGAGAACCTGGGCCACCCTCTCCGTCCACGTCTACGTCACCGTCGTCCACCTGGACACAATCGATACCGTCCATGTTGAACTCTTCACCTTCAGCGGCCGATTTAGCGTTCGACGTGTTGGAGCTGAGCGAGCCCACGCTGCTGCAGTTGAACGATGAACTGCCCAAGGACTTCCTCGAGCCACGCCCAAGCTGGGACGACGACAAGCGCCCAAGGTCTCGGCCACTCTTGCTGAGTTGTGGCTGCGTTGGCACCCGTGAAGCCACCGAGAAATCGTGGTCACGGGCCTGGAACAGGATCTTGCGGGATTGGTAGTCACCGTCTTCGTCACGGAACACTTCGGACGTGACCATGAGGAAGTCCTTCTTGCGAGACAACGATCGCTTCATCAAGTCAGCATCGGACATGTCGGTGTCGCGGCTACCAATACTTAAGTCACTGGGCGACAAGCTAGGCCGGTTCCCAGATTCCTCAGCAGTCGATGTCGAAAATTGTCCTTCCGAAAGCCGAGTGATCGACGTGAACGACGTGCGTCCGAAGCCTTCGAGTCCGCGTCCTCCGCTTTCGTCCATCATCCTGCTCATGCTCTTTTTCTTGGGTAACTCTTGTCCGGACGAGTCAAACGGGCTGGTTCGCAGTCCCAGCACATCCGGAGAAGATTGGTGACGCTCAGGCGAACCAGCAAGAGCGGTGGTCGCTGCTGGAAGCTGCGCATTTAGCTGAACCGCTGAACTGCTGGGGAAACGCATTCGAGCCGATGGCCCTGCTGGCAAAATGATCTCTGTCACCTTCGCGCGATCGACCGAGAACGCCATGCGTTTCTGCTCGAGCAGCAGCTCGCGACTGCGCTCAGACAACTCCTTGTGCCCATACATGATTTGTATGCGCTTATGGTGGCGCCAGGCCGTGATGACACGCGACGCTTCCTCTGTCGACCCTCGACTTGGACTGCTAGAGATGCTGCTGGTCGGCGTGCGAACGACTTCACCAGCGATAGGAGTTCCGTTGAGCGAATGCCCACTACCTGTTCGCAGCACACCCTCGCGACCAAGCTGTCGTGTCTTGATAAGCGAGTGCGCCTTGTCGAGGAACTCGTACAAACTTTGATCAATGCGCTCCGGGATATTCTGAATCGCGTGCTCGCTTTCATCCGCAGACACCGTCATGTCGTTCTCCTGTGCAGTCAAGATCAACGGCTCACTGCCTTCCTTGGTCACCCAGTCGTGGTTGAAGCACTCGTTCAGCGTTATCCGCAGGTTCGGTGCCTTCGTCAACATGCGTTGGAGCAGATTCTTCAAATGCGGCTCCATCGTGCGCTCAAAATCTGGTGGGAACGACAGCTCATCGCGCTGCACTTTGTCCGACAGTACGATCTCATTTTCGGCCAGCCACGGTGGATGGCCGATCACCATCATGTAGAGCGTGGCACCAAGCGACCAGACGTCGACCGCTGGACCCGTGTACTTGGCGTCGATATCGAACATCTCGGGAGCCATGAACGCTGGCGTGCCTTTGGCGCCGGAAAGCGTCTCGCTTTCGTTCATGATCATTCGGGCGGTGCCGAAGTCTGCAATCTTTGCAACTCCCTCAGCGCTCACGAGGATGTTTTCAGGCTTGATGTCTCGGTGAATAACCTTGTGGAAATGGAGGTAGTGCAGGCCACACAGCAGGTCGCGGACATACTTACGCGCCACGTGCTCACTCAGTCCGTTCGCTTTCTTGACCTCGTCCATCAAGTTATGCTGCACGTACTCTTGGACCAAGTACATTTTCTCACTTGATGGGTCATCGATGACTTCGACGAGCTTCACGACGTTGCGATGATTCAGCTTCTTCATGATGGCCACTTCGCGACGCAGCGCGTCTTGCAGCTGATCTTCTTTCCCTGCCATGCGCTGAACGAACGTCTTGTGCATGATCTTGACTGCGTATAGCTTCCCATCATCCTCACAGCGACACAGCTTGACACGCCCGAACGTGCCCTTCCCTAAATCGCCTTGAATAACGTATTTGTTGACAACTTTCTGGCCGTTGGCAAGGCGCTGTTTGATCAAAGTCTTGGTTTCCGTGGCTTTGACTGGTGACGACGGTGCTGGTGGCGGCAGTGGGCCGTTTCGTGCTGTCACCGGTGTTGGAGGCGCCCCGGGACGACCATCCAAGCTCTTGTCGGAGCGTTGACTGCTAGCTCGTTGCTGAAGACGAAGCCGCATCGCACGACGCGTTGCTTTCTCCACGTAGGCTTCGCGGATGAATCGCTGGAAGTGCTCCGACAGCAAGCACTTGTCGAAATCTTCCTTGCTCAGGTACAGGCACTTGACTGGTCCAACAGCGCGCACTGACGCCGTTCGCGGTTCGCTGTAGATCAACGACATTTCGCCGAACACATGGCCTTCGTACAGTCGAGTGAGCTCTTTCTCGCTGACATCCGTGGCGTCTGGGCGCAGATCTCGCTCTGTGACGACAGCTTCGCCGCGCGTGATCATATAGAAACGCGTGCCTTCCTCGCCTTGACGCACAATGTACTCGCCGTCACTGAAGTTGGCAGGCTTGAGACGGCTGAGCACGATATCCTGGTCGCGTGCGCTCAATCGTGAGAGCAGCGGCACTTGCTGAAGCATCAAACTCAAGTGCACCTGGCCGATGCGCTGAAAGTCTTCCTGCGTCAAATACAGTAGCTCAACGTCCCCGACTGCGCGTACCGTAGCAGTGCGTGGATCGTCGTAGATAAGGGCGAGCTCGCCAAAGTAATGACCAGCGTGCAAGTGCGTGATCATGCGTTCCGGTTCGTCGTCGGCGACTTTCTTTGTAATGACGGCCGAGCCCTTGGCAATCATGTAGAATCGCGAGCCGCGATGACCTTGCTGAACGATGATTTCGCCGTCCTGGAACTTGGCTGGCTTGAGCGCCCGCAGCACTTGCTCCTGCTGCGTTTGACTCAGGTTACGGAACAGCTGCACCTGCTTCATGACCTCGTACACGGGCATGTTCTCGCGCATGAACGGAGTCAGCGTCGGCTCGTATTCCTCTTCCAAGTCTTCATCAGGTTCATCGGGCGAGCTGAGCCAGTGTGCTAGTGTCTGGATGCTGTGCGCACTGCTGCTGGTCGAGCGAGAGCCAACAGCGCCGAGTTTGGGTGTTTGACTGGTCATGGACGACGATGAGTTGCTCGTCAGCAGTCTGCCCGACGACGTTCGATCGCGCGGGGTCTCCTTCTTGGGTGACGGAATGATCGGCTCTGGCTCGTCAAGCCAGTCGTTGACTTCGTCGCATTCGACGATCTCATCTTGTTCGTTGTCGCTGGACTCGCTAGACGAGGACGACGACAGGTTGCCTGATCTGGTGCGTCGGCCGAGGTTTGGACCGATGCCACTGCCGGAGAAGGACGGCCGGAATTTCGAGAATGTCGGCGCCACTGGTGGCTTTGGGGGGATGCTGTCAATGCTAGGGCGAGCCGAAGACGTCGTTGTCGGCGCCGGAACGTCGTCCACACCAAAGCCCAGTGACGACGACGAGCTGGCCGACGACAAGCACGGTGAGAATGGGTCGTCTTTCGTTTCTTCGTCAGCGTCCACGTGTACAGCACGAACAGCGGATGCGGACGAGCGCAGATGCGTTGGCGACATCAACGACGGCGCATCGAAGTCGAACGGGTCGGCTCTGTCGCTCTTCGTGGGCAACGGCTGATGTTTCTTGGCTTCCTTTTTCGGGCTCCGCAGATGCGTCAGTGACATCAATGATGGTGCATCGAAGTCGAACGGATCGGCGCTCTTTGAAGGCGACAACTGTGATGTCACGGGCTGCTCAACGCCGCTGCTTCCTTGCAAGTGACTCTGCTGATGCGCCGGCGACATCAACGACGGTGCGTCAAAATCAAACGGATCCTTGCTCTTCGTGGGTGACAGCTGTGATGATGCACGCTTGCTGGTGTTGCTGGCGTCGCTACTTCCTGAACCCCGCAGATGCGTCGGCGACATCAGCAGCGACGGCGCATCAAAGTCGAATGGGTCAGTGATATCGCTCTTTGTAGGTGACGGCTGCGGCGACACCAGTTTCTTGGTGCCGTTGCTGCCCTTCATGGGACTCAGCGTCACCGGCAACAGCGACGGCGGCTCTTCCTCTTCACTGCTCTCTGCGCGGCTGCTGCGCCGTGTGAACAGCAGCGACGCCAACGACGGCCGCTTCTCCAGCTCGGCGCCCTTACGTGGCGACGCCGACGTCGCAGGTGCTGCAGACGCCGGTCCTGCAGCAGTCGCTGGCTCAGGCATGKCCGACGCCACGGCTTCAACAGCGTCGGACGATGACTCCGCGTTCCTAACGCCAGCAGGCGGCTCTGTCTGTGGCGCTTCCACGGCCATCACAGGCGCTGGCGGCGGATCACCAGCACGCTCTAGCAATAGCACGGGAGCTGGAGCTGGCATCGTCGTCGCTGTCGTCGCCGCGGTGTTGTTATGGCTGTTATCATGGGCGTTGGCGCTGTCGATGGAGCTTCCGCGCCGCACACTGGCGCGGCGGCTGGAGCTCTGCGGCGTGCTGCTGAACTGCCCCATGTCTGCGTCGTCGCCGGTGTCGTGGCACGGGCGCTTGCGCTGCGGCGCGTCCGCCAAGGCCGGGCTCGGGCGCTTCGTCTCGACGGTCCCGACGTCGCGTTGGGCGCGGCGTCACCTTCGCGAAAATGGGCCACGACCGTGCGATTAATGCAAGGAAATGCACGGGACCCAACGCGAAGTGCGATATATATTGTGTGATAATACCGTGTGTTTTATGCGATAAAATGAGCGCCGAAGACATTGCGCTGGGCACTGTTGCCGTCTTTAATACCAAGTCGCGGGACAAATCGGACCCGGAACAGCTCTGCGCGCTCCAGCAAATCAGCAACAAAGTCTCCGAGCAGCTTCGCTGGTCGATGTGGACATTCTGAAGATGAATTCTGGACAGAATAATATGGCAATTCCAACTAGCACCTAGAGACCAGACGTTTGCTGCCTCTTAAGCGACCCAGAACCAATTCTGGGGAAAATCCAAAATCGCGTCTGTTCAACGTCGATGTGCAAGACGCTCACACAATCGCGCATGCTGTTGTGGTGATGCTTCATTGACGACCAGTCTCTGTTCTTGGACACATGTCATGCCGCGCAGTTCCCCATGCGAACGGGTCAATGCTTGGTTTCGCCGCCATTGTCCTGGAAACAAAGCACAAAATGATCGCACGACGCAACAAACTGCACGTACGCAGCCTGAACAGTCGGAAAGTCTGTGACTCGGTACCCTTTGTCTGCATGTTGGTCATCTGGAACAAAGTTCACGACTATCATGGAGTTGACGCAGAATTGCACCCGATGGTCGTCGGCTTTCGCGACGGCCGCTCGAAGCTGGTCCGCGTCGAGTCCATGAGATATGAGCTCGAACACAATTCTGGAGTCGTGAGCGATGAGCAGGTCAAACCTCTCAGTGTTGTGGCACTGCTTTGGCAGGGACGAGGCGATTGAGAGCCACTGCATAGTCTTCGCGAAGACGTTGGGGTTTGCGAATGTGGAATTCGAGAACTCGATCTGTGTCATTTAGTTCATACGAGTTCAATATTGTTTGATACGAGTTCAGTGTTGTTTGATGCTGTCATAGGATTTCGATTGTCTCTGCTACTGGTGCTGATGACTCGTGTCGCTCAATAGAGCTCCGATTGCGAACAGGCCGCTGCTTTATTTTGCCACCCTCTGCTTGGAATCGCAGCCTAAACCGGTCACATGACGGTGCGAACCAAACGTACACAACGTGAACGTTCGGAAACTCAACAACGCGATACATTTCGTCCACGCGTTGGCCGTTTGGAACAAACATGACAACAATCATGTAGTCGACGTAGTATTGCTGGCGATAGTCGTCAGCTTTCTTGACTGTTGCTCGGATCTGTGCCTCATCGGATTGATTGGATTTCAGTTCGAACGCAATCTTGCAGTCGTGGTCGATAAGCAAGTCAAATCTACTTGGGCTCTTCGCAGTCATCACTTTCGAACGATTTCCCACAGGATTCTTCTCTAAGATCGCTTGCACCGTTGGAAGCAAAGCGAGATGAAACGTCGATTCAATCTTCAATGGATTTCTTTTCGCGTGAATCGACAAGGTATCGCAGTTAAAATGTCGAAGCGCACTGCACAGAAGCTCCATCGGGTTATAAGCAACAACCTCTTCACCGATTTCTCGCACAGGTAGCGCTTCCACGCACGCTTGGTACATCATCTCGGATACGATCATGATTTCGCCAGTAGTTCCTTCCATCACAATTCCGAAGCTCAGCAATGGATCAACGAGTTGTCGTCTTTTGTCACTGCCGCTACCATCGAGTCCACAATACGCCTGAATTGTTTCGGCCGTTAATTCCCCGTCGTGTTCCATGATGTAATGCAAAGCATCGCGTTGCAGTGCTGTTAAATCGGACAGGTTCTTCTTCAGGTCGTTCTCCAAGGGGCTACAATGAAGCATGTACAAGGGGAATCGATTGTGCACCATGAACCACGCCTCCCACTCACGCCACTCCAGTGCATACATGCCACTTTCGATCGTGCAGCGCACCAATGCTCCGAACAATCCAGGGGCACCACGAGAATACTGCATGAGCCCGGAACGAAGAGACTGAGAAAATGAGTATTGCGGCTCAATGCTCGTGAAAAACGTGCTCATCTGTGCCGCGGAGAAGGGTATCATCTTAATAATGCGGTCGGCCTTGATATGACTCAGGAAGTTGTCTCCACGCACGTAGTCCATCATCTCGTAGCATCCAATCCCGAGAAACCCATGACAATATGAACTGTGCATCCACGCCCGAAGAAGGCACATTATTCCGGATGCCAATCCATTCTGGATCGACAGGTTGTGTAGTCCATCGAGAACCAGGAGAGTCTTTTGTTCACCGCATGCGCACCTCAGTAGCAGCCCAGCCAACGCGTTGACGTCACGTGTCACCTGTGCCTCGAAGGCGTTCCCCATTCGGCGCCGAAACAGCCCGCTCTTCATGTCATCAGCACCGAGCTCGTAATACACGCACATCACGTTGCCAAGGTTCGGATCTCTCTCCATGCGCTCAACGAGCTGAAGCGCAATTGTGCTCTTCCCGAAGAACCGTGGACCAACAAGTAGATACAGACGGTTCTCTGATGCTGAATCAGTAGTGAAAGCTCGCTTAAGCTGTCGAAATGCTGCAATGGTGCTGACAGGCACCGCGTACGAACCGCGGCACACAGGGCCATTGAACTCGATTTGAAGCTGGCGCTTTGTGAGCTTGTTACTCTTCTTTGTTTCCGCCGCAGCTCCGTTACCGGGCGTGTCGCGAGGTTGCTGGGTCGCAGGAACCACCACCAACACGTTCACAGGACCATGACCAGCCTCAATATCATGTTTTGCAACGCGGAGCTGCAATTCCGTATCGCTAAGCCCGCTATCTCTGAGCTGCACGTGTACTGCATGAAGGTGCTTGAGCCCATCCGTCTTCTTTACGCACCTGGCTTCGTTCTCCGTCAACCATACGCCGTCTTTCTTCGCCAAGAACAGCTCCAGCTTGCTCGCCGCAAAGTCGAAGTGCTGTTTGGTCGTGATGGCGTCCTTCAGGTCGTCGATCCACTTGGCATCACCAATCTCCACACTGAACACACTACTGGCTGCACCGACGATCGCACACACGAGCTTCATCGTCGTATTCTTTCTGGACTGCATATGCCAATCGCCTGCTCAACTCCCCAACTGCACGAACTGTGGGCAACGTCATGGTCTTAACACATCTTCTTCAATTGCAGTCGTGGCCTGTCGCATCCAACGCCTCATTATCCATTCTTCTCAGAGACGATAACCAATTTGCCATTGGCTCCTTCTGTCACAATTCCCAAACGCAGCAACGGACGAACAAGCTGGTGTCGTTTCCTTTCGTTGTTGCCTTCCAGCCTGCAATACGTCTCAACTGCTTTTACTGTCAATTCTCCGTCGTGCTCAAGGATAAAGCGCAGAATATCCCATTGCATGCGCGATCAAGTTGTAAAATCGGTTCTTCGTGTCATTATAGTCACGGTTGTACAAAAAAAAGCGAGCGTTCACCGTAAACCATTGCTCCCACTCATTCCACTCCAACGCCCACTCGCCGGACTCAATCGTATAATTCATCATCGATACCAATGCGCCAGGAGCGCCACGAGAATACTGCATTAGCTCAGAACGAAGTGATTGCAAGAATGGATAATATGGCTCCATCAGTAACTTGCTCATCTGCCCCGCAGAGAACGACGTTGTCTTGATGATGTGATCAGCCTTGACGAAGCCAGAGCTGTTGACACCACGTACAGCCTCGAGATGATCCACTAGCTCGTGACGTCCGATCCCAAGAAATCCATAAAAGTTACGGGATCCGATCTATGCTCGAAGGATCGCCAAGAACTGCAATGTCGTCTCGTTCTCGGCAAAGAGATAATGCATTTCGTCGAGAATCAAGAGCAGCTTTTGATCTGTAGCTGTGTATGTTCGCAGCATCTCTACAAATGACTTGGCATAGTATACGCTGCGTGAGTGAAAGACGCGTCCCAAATGTTGCCACAAGTCCCGTGGGCCCGTTGCCTGAAGGTCGTGGTACCAACACTTGGTGTTGCCAACGTTGGGATCTTTTTCTATCCATTCGACGAGCTGAAGCGCAATCGTGCTTTTACCGAACTGAGGAAGACCCGGGAGTAGACACAGGCGGGGCTCAGCCATAGCATCTGTGATGAACAATCGCTTGGTACCCTAGCTCTGTCTCACTAGCCCGACGTCCTTGAGCCTCGCATCGAGTACATTGAGATGTGTCAGATCGTTCGTGTCGTAGGCGCACTGGGTCGCGTCCTCCGTCAACCATGTGCCGTCCTTCTTGGCCAAGAACAGCTCGAGCTTGCTCGCCGCGAAGTCGAGGTTCTGCTTGGATGCGATCTCGTCCTTTAGGTCGTTGACCCAGTTGGCCGCATCAATCTCCACACTGAACGCACAGCCGGTCGCCCCGACGATCATAAACGCACGCCAACGCCGGGCTTCACCACTGCGGCATAAGGCAGTTGGTGTCGACATCGTCGTGGTCAACAACCATCGTGTTGCCTAGCTTCGATAGCGGCGACGACAACAACCACACAAACCACGGAACAAAATAAATAGCGAGCGTGTTGTTTAGTGTGCTCCCACGTCGCTATCGTCTCGCGCGCACGGCTTCGTCGTCGCAAGCGCTGCATTGGTTGTCCTCATTCTCATCATCCTGCGGCTGTGCCTCGTCGCTGTCATCGACGTCATCTTCTTCGTCCACGGCCGAGTACACGGACGCCACTTCGGCGATGGTGGCGAGCGTCACGTGGTCGACAGCGTTGCGTGCCACACAGAGCTCGCGCAGCATGGACGGCACCTCGTAGCCGCACGATTGCGCGCCTGGAATGCCCTTGAAGCGCACGCCGTCGCTGGTCAGGAAGCCTCGCAAGCGTGGCACAAGGCCGACCGACACGAGGCGGCAGTTAAGCGCAAACGGCTGCGCCGCCAGCGCCAACAGCCCCTCGATGTACGCGCTGAACGCCTTGGACCGGGCAGCCGTCGTAGCCGCGCTCTTGCTGCCCCACAGGCGCTTGCCAGGGAACACGGCGTCGAGTTCACGCAGCTGGGACGCCACATTGGCGCAGTAGTGGCAGTGCGGTGTCTGGAAGAGACGCACGAGCTCTGTGCGCAGGAACGCAAAGGTCGAGTAGCGCCGCGCGACCTGCCAGACCATGCCCGTGCGGTAGTTCTCGACCACGACGTCGTATTCAATGTACGAGCTGCTGGTGACGCCCGAGCTGTGCGGTGCGTCCATCGTGTACGTGCGGAACGCGAACGCCTCGCGCGGCGTGACCGAGTGCAGCAGGAAGCTCGACATGCGGTTGAGCTGCTGCGCCGTCTTGGCCAACGCCTGGTACTTCTGCAGCTTGCGCTGCGTCTTGGTCGCCCTCTTGCCGCTGCGCCGCACGGCCAAGCGCGGCATCGTCTCCATGTCCAGCAGCGTCATCGGGTCGTCCAGTTGGTTGTCCAACCTCAAAGCGCCGAGTGCCGTCAGTGTCGCACCCACTCGGAGCTCTGGCACGAGGCACTGCCGCGATGACACACCGGCAACGCTGGAAGCTTTGGCAACAGCTGGCGTAGAGGCAGCCACAGGCTTGAACCGAGTCTGGCGGGATTCCAGCATCAGCATCTTCCGGCCGCTCATCTGGCAGCTGCGACGGCGATGCAGCACCCGTGGTGTGTTGGCAGCGTTGGGGAAGTGACCACGCCTTCACCGTCGCGAATTGCCGACTGCCGGCGAGCGAGGCTTGGTTTGGCTTGGGCCGTGGGCAGTGCACGGCACCGCTCGCTGCTGCATGTGCTTGTTTGCTGTCCATGTCCACGGCCACGATGGGACCAGATGAGGCGTACTGTAGGCGCGGAAAGGTCATCCCTCCCAAGTCGTCACGGCTTGAAGTGGGTTGGGCGCCACGATGGGAGGGGGGAGAGGGTTCTCATTCTTCAGGCGCCATTTTGAGAGGGTCAGGAAAGAGGAGCACACAGACGCGCGCGCGCGCACTCAACGCCACCTGTTGGACGCCAGACGGCACCGCCCGGGGGTGGCGTTGTGTCAGCTCTTGGCTCGTGCTTCAAGCCGCGTGTGAGTGCATCTGACCGCGCACCAGGCAGGTGGAGGACCAGACGTGGAGGGAAAGCGGAGCGGACCGGAGCGGATGGAAAATATATTTTTACCCCCCACGTCATCGAATTTGATGGAAGAGCCAATCAAAGCAATCTTTCGAAATACTGCCAAACCCAGGTACTGTGTTGCACCTGCAAATCAGCCCTGAGAAAAAAACCTCGACACTCTGCTCAGGCGACCAACAGAATCTAACCCTGTTCTGTGTGAATCGCGTCGTAAAGTTGTGCGTGGTGCCAAAGTGGGAGATCAAAGAAGACTTCCGGGAAGTCAATGGAAGCGGAGTCCATCACCATCGTGGCCTCGAAGTCAACGTCACCCGTGCACACGCATCCCCAGCGCTGCATGCAAACAACAGTGGCCGCCAACGCCACCAATGCTCGCGCTGGCAACGAAGTGAGCCCATGGGCGAAATGGGAGGACGAACCAACGTCTTCCCGAACGACTGATGATAAATGATGCGGCGGATTTCAATTGATAAATAGCGCTGATTGAGTAGCTATGAGACGGCACTATGCAGTCGCAGTGCCATTGGCCTGCGCTCGCGATGACATCAACTGCTGCTCCTTTTCGTCCAGTTCGCTCTCGCTCTCGCTGAGCGTCGTGTGGATGCTCGAAAGGAGGTGGTTGATCTCACCGAGATACTTGAAATGGGGCGAGAACGGCTCCAGGTCGCTGTCTTCATCGTCGCTGCGTTGGCTCTTCATTGGAGGCAACACACGTGGTGCGGTGGCAGACTCGTCGTCGTCGTGCAGATTGAAGCCGACATGCTTCCTCGACACGGACGCAGGGACACTGCCGTTCACCTCAGACTCATCCAGCTGTGGCAGCACTTCATTCGTGCTGCCATCGATAGTGACGCGAGAATGATCGACAGAACTGTCCACTTCCACCGACGCCATGCTCGACGTCATGGACGTGTAGACACAGCTAATTGGCGCGCCCATGCTTTCGGGAGCGTCGTCCGCCGTCATCCAGGTGGACGTCGTGTGCGGAGGCAGTGCAGGTTCACTTTCCTTCCAGGTGAAGTTACTGCGCTTCGAGATGTCGTCGTCCACCACATCCACAGTCTTGCGCGCCTCATGCACTTTCGTAAGCGAGTCGCGCGAGTCGCCAAACTTGCCAACCTGCAGCAATTGCAGTAACTGCTCAAACGCCGCTGGAGGCAGCTCCTTGCCGCAGACGGACTTCATAAATTCGTCCAGCTATGGGTATTCATCATCATGGCTTCGTTAGCGTTCCTCTGATGCCATACGATACAAACCACCGCATACGCACCATGACACGGCGTTCCTCGACGACCTCAGGCGACAGCGATGCCTTGCGCGTCCATTTTGCCGCCGGGAAGGGAGCCTTCACGGCGTTTCGGCAACTACTTCGGAGCTGCGGCACGCACGACCACAAAAACCACACAGTTAGGCAGGCGGTCGCACTTGGGTGAAGCCGTTGTGGCTTCACACCCGACCACTCATGGCGATTGTTGATCTCACCTGTCGATAGAATCCGCGGAACTGCCGATACCGGAGCGTTCGCTGGTAGCACTCGCCGCGGTACGTCACGACAGTGCGATAAATCTGCCCAACACATTCCATCACGAAGTGAGCATTCTCCCTTTTGAGCCCAAGTCACCAGGCAGACAACCAAGTCAAGACATGGCACAGGTCGTACCGTGTAAGGTGATTGACGGGCCTCGTCCGTAGCGGTCTCGCAGCCGATGACCGCCACGCGGACTTCCCCAGGCATCATGTTGTGCGTGGAGCTGTTGTTGTTGTTGCTGCTGCTGCTGCTGGGGTGCGATTTGCGAGTGCGGCCTGCTGAGCGCGCGCACAAGCGTCGAATCCACTCTCGCACAGGAATGTTCGCTGGGTTGTTGCCCGGAGGCGTGTCGTTGATGATGATGCTGATGCTGTTGCTGCTGTTGTTGTGCCGGACGCGGGCGCTGGCTTTGCGGACAGCAGCTTTTTCTGCAAACAAATCCAAAGGCGAGCCGACAATCACCCAGCGCGTGAGTAACAAGCGAGCAATGTCGGGGCAAGCGCGCTCCACAACGGTTGAGACAGCCGGCCAGCACTCACTCACCCGCGCAGGCGGCGCCGTGCACAAGCTACCAGCAAACGGACCAAGTGAATGCCAGCAGCGCCGCCGACACGATGGAAGCGAGGAACACAGCCATGCTGACCAGCGGAGGGGGAGGAGGCTGCCCAGCTGGCCGCCACGTTACGAGCCCCCTCGTTTCCACCGAGCAACCAGCTGTTCATTGAAAAATCGAGAGCTTGAACGCACCTTGGAACTGGCGCGAGGTGCTTGGAATGTTGCGATCTGCGTAGAAGCCCTCGGACAGCACGCGTGGAGCGTCCTTGGAACGCCGTCGGCGCAGCGTCGCACACGCTGGCCCGAGACACGGGTGGGCATGGCGGGCGTGGGCGCGGGCCATGTTGACGACTCAGAACATTGCAGGACGGCACCCCTTCGCGCAACAATCCCAGGGATCCACCCTCATTGGGCAACCTCGTCCTCCATCTTCAAGCAGGAGGCGGCAGACAGGCCAACCGAGTTGCTGATTCGGAGGGCAGAGCGATGGTCATCTCGTGTCCCATCCCCGTGTGCTGCAACGAGAACGCCGTGAGAAAAAGAGCAAAATAGTAATATTTAGGGGCACTGGACTGCGAACTTATCCCGCATGACACGCGAACCTAACCCAGTCACAGCGTCTCGCTGTCACTGTCAGCTTCCAGCTCAGCGAGCTTGACGCTGACCAAGATGCTCAGATGGCGCAGGATCTGCAGATGGTCCTGGTGGAAGCGCCGGCGGGGCTTCGTGTCCATGACCGCCACGGTGCCCACAGGCTCGCCGGTGTTTTTGTCAAAGATCGTCGCGCCGGCGTAGTAGCGGATGCGGAACCCGGACTTGCTGCCCTTCACCAGTGGCGAGTTGGCAAACCGCTCGTCCTTCTTCATGTCGAGCACGACCATGAAGCCGTTCGGCTGACAGATCGTATGTGCGCACGGCGCGAGCTTCCTGGGGATGCGGTCCCGGCCAATGCCGATGCGCGAGAGCAGGAACTGCTCGTTCTCCTCCATTAAGCTGACGACCGCAATGCGCGCTCGCGTGATCTTGGCTGCGACGTCGCAGTACATGTCCGACAGCGGAAAGATGCCGTCGAGATGCAGTTGACGCACAGCGTTCAGGCGCTGCTCTTCATTAGAAGGGCATGGCGCATCTGGCATCTGGTTGCTTTTGCTTGAGTTGACAGCGTTCTGTAGCCATGACAAGGTGCTGAGTGAGCGTTGCCGTGTGCCCATGGTCGGCGACGGCGTCTCGTTCGAGGACTCGTTGGAGACGCTCGACTCTGCACGACTCCGTGATTGCGAGCCATCGGATGGAAACACGGCGCTGCAGCCAGCACAAGTGACACACAACCGGACAGAGAAGCCTTTGGTGTTTTGGTACAGCGAGCAACTGCTGCAGATGACTTCGCCGCACGCACGACAGTGATGCTTGCGCTTGAGTAAGTTGAACCGCTTGTGGCACACGACGCAGGCCATACGGTCCGCGTCTCTCACCCAGACCTTCTTCGCTTCGTCCATGAGCTCCAGCATGCTTGGAGAAAGGTCATGGCTGCGCTGGTTGTTGCTGCTACTGCTGAGGCTGCGCTCGCTGTTGCTGCGTGGAATCCGTGCTGACAGGGACCGCACTTGCAACATGGCGCTGCTGCCGTGTCCAATCTCCAAGTGGGCGATGACACCGACGCACAGCACGCGTGCACACCTGCCTTCCGCCCTCATTAGAGCTGCCATCGTCCCGAAAACGCGCTTTCGTCATCTATAGATGGAACACAACCGTTCATCACCGCTGGGCGAGATCGACCCCTCACGCTGTCTACAGGCCGCGGGGCTAACCAATCCGGCAAGCTGTATGCGGCTGCTACATACATGGGTCAGGGGAGCGCAAGTGAGGCGGGTTGGTTCCTCAAGAATACATAGAGCGACGCATGGTCGCATTCGGTGAATACATCATCGCATGAATGCGCCAGACCAGAGCAGCCGCTGCCACAGTCACAGCGCAAACGTAGCATGACAACAACAGCACCATCCATCGGCTTCGTCGAGCGGATGTGCGATTGTTCAGCAGCAGTATCTTCCCGCGAGCTTACGCCAAGAACTAGGGCTGTTGGGATGGTCGTCGTGGGATGCCTCGCCGATGGCTGTGCATTCATTCAGCTGCCGGGCACTGCATGCGACTTCTGCGTGGGTGGGGCCAACTGATGGTCACGTTCCTGTTCAGCAGCGACTGTGAAGGAACACACGGGGGAACACCACGGAATCTTGAGCGAAATCTTTGAGCCCAGATGCAATGGGATCTTTCTCTTGCTTACAACGAACTCGCTCCATGACGTTGCGACAACATTTCCACGACGGACTTAGCGGACAGCAAGCACTTGTCGAAGGTAGAGCCGAGAAAGGCGTCACCGGCCAGGTAGATGTTAAGGGACGAGTTGAGCACCAGCGACGGCACCAGTGGGTCGTCGTGCGGCTTGACCACCTGGGAATGTCTGCGAATAACAAGTGCCTTAGTGGACTTGCACGTTCTACGGTTCTCAGAGCAACGCGTTGGGTACCTCCAGCGATGAACGATAGTGTCTTCTTCCGATGGCAAGAACGGGAGTAACTTCTTGAGCGACGCCCTAACCGTGGCGAGCACTTCTTCGTCTTGGTCCTTCCGGTCGATGTATTGCTCTCCAAACGGCACACCCGTGTGCACGAGCAGAGTGAAGTGGTCTTCACTCGTGGCGTCCTTCTTGAGGTTATCCCAGCAAAGGTAGCGGATAATCGAGTCTTCGTCAGCACTCACGTACTTGGCCGTCCAACCAAGCTGCTTGACTTGCGCAGCAATGGATTTGTCAAACAAGAACGCAATGGCAAACCGTTTCGAGTACTTGACGTCGCTCAATGACGTGTTCTCTTCAATGCGAGCCTTGTCGTAGTCGCTAGCACGGAGAATTGGGAGCACCTATTCACGGCACAAGCCCATGACTGTGAGAAAGCCTGAACACTGCAAGCTAGGATCAGCACTATCCTACCGCTGGGATTGGGCAGGTGAACACTAGGTCATTCACGACCACCTCGTCTCCATCCGTCGCGATCACTTTGATCTCGTTCTTGTTCAGGATCTCGTAACGATCCACTTCTTTCGACAGTCGTGTCGGAGTGTCTGACGTAGCAACGTAGCGTCAGAACTTTGCCCATCGCACAATCCTTCACGCAAACCACCAGACCTTTGAGCAAATACTCCACGATCGACCGCAAGCCATGTGAATCAGGCGACACTGTGTGGTCCTTGATCGCACTCGACTCATGCAGACGCTTGGCATCCGGCAGGATCCGACTGTCGTCAAACGGAGCCAGCTTGTTGGCTTGCACCAGCAGCTCCCGGATATCATCGTTCGTATGCGTAAAGCGCGTCAGATACTGCGCGCCCATATCGACATGAACCTGTCGGTTCTTGCGGAAGGAGCTGCATCGCCAGCCATCAACGCGTCAGCCTTCCGCGGAATTCCGACAGTGCCACACCCACTGCTGCGCACTCACCGCGCCATCATGCGTCCACCAACAATGTTGTTCTTCTCCCACACGATCACATCAGATGCGATCCGCGACGCACGCTTGGCCTCCTGCAGCAGGTGCGCAGTCACGGCGCCAGTGATGCCGGCGCCGACGATGAGTGTCTTCCCCATATCGGCTGTGACGTTGCGAGCTTCCAGCGGCGGTTTGCAACTTGAAACAGAAAAGGATATTGATGGGTGATTGGTAAAAAAACATCACTTTTCCACCAATCAATCACCGATTTGATGGATATTTTCAGCCAATCCGAAGGGACCAAGGCGACACAAAAATGCCAGACAAGAGCGCGCATTGCAGGAAAATGGCAGCGGACGACGAGCGAAGCGCGCTGCTGGCGGCGCTGCGTGCGCCCACAGCACCTCCAACGCCACCGACCGACGGCGATGGGTCAGCAGCAGCGGTACGACCGATGATGCCGCTGCCCATGGCCATGCTGGCTTCGCTCAAAACGTCCACAAAGGGGGATGGCGACACGGAGAATCGCCAGCCATTCCAGCTGCCAAACGTCACTCTTCGCAAAGTGACGCCCAAACCCATCTTTGAGGTGCGTTTAGGCATGGAAGCGCTTGTCGTTGCTAGGAGCGATTGAGTGGATGTGTTTGCTGACGGCTTTGCGGTGATCGTGGTGCGTTGTGGTAGAATTTCGATGGAAAGGCCTTCCTGATCAAGCCACCAACACAGATGATGCGCTTTGTCGACTCATTGCGCTACCACAAACCGACTGAGGACGAGCGGCGCCAGTACAACGTGTGCAGCTCCAAGGAGAGACTTTTCCTGCACATCCTGAATGACGTTCGTAGAGTCACTGTGCCACGATGCAGCCCATCGCTGTCAGTCTCATTGGTGTGTAAAATGTGTCGTATCCAGATCCTAGTGTTATGTGGGGCACGCAAGGGATTCCGATTCAACTCGAAGGATATTAATCGACTGCGGACATGCGCCGAGGAATTGGAGCTACGCTATCAACGTGTTGACACGATGTTCCGCAGCCTACCATTGCCAGTATCGCAGTATCGCTTTGGTCCAGAAATTATGCAGATCGAAGACGATGAAGCGCTGCTCAATTTGATGCGAGAACTCAAGGGAGACCCACCTCCAGCGGACGAACACAGCGAAAGCGAGCTGATTCGTTTGGAAGCATACCGATTCCAGTGGCTTGCTCGGAAATATATCGAGCAGTATGACTGGCTTCGGCGAGAGGTGATGATGATCCGCAAGCGGCTCTACGACTTTTTAGAATCGTCTGAAGACGAAGATTTATTAAGCGACCTCAACGAACCAGGTAAGCACAGGCAGTTGTGGTCCGGATCGAAGATTTCGCTCGCAACTGGATCTGTGATATCACCGCTAACTGCTCTTTCGTGTGCTGGTTGTATCTTTCCAGTGGAAAGTGAGTTTGAGGCCAAGGCTAACTGCCCGTTCCCAGAGTTTCTTCATGTGCTCATTCAAAAGTATCATCGCGAGGAGCGTGAGAGCGAGACAGCGTGGACACCGTCATGCTCCGAGCCACCGGTGGAATCCATTGCCAAGTTCTCGATTTACCTCGCAGGATTGATCTACGAACGCATCCGCCTGACGCAAGTGGAGCTCCACAGCATGTCAATTTTGCTGCAAATAATGTGTGTGATGGCGCTGGCTGCTGCACGTATCACGCTGATCACTGATTGCAACTGTTGAACACTGCAGGAAAATTAGCAGCAAACGCGTGGACCACCGCATCGAGCTCGTCGATGACGAGCATGTGGTGGGTTCCAAGCGCTCAATGCTGACGTGCCGGGCACTCCGGCTGCTTCTGTTCGAGTTCCTCTCCACAGTGCGTGAGCTGCGGCTTATCCCGGGTCAGAAACATTTGCTGGCCCCACCTCGCCACAAACGCGTGCGCCATACGAAGTCGCTGTCAATCACGTCGAACCATCCGGTGCAGCAGCTGTCGGCGACCAAGTGAACGAAGCCCACAGAATGAAGCTCCGGTGCCACCGACGCATGGGTCCCGCGCGCAATCCACAAGCGGCAGCGCACGCCACAAGGAAGCCTCGCCCCAGCGCAGGTCCAGCACCGTTCTCGGCCATGTGAGAAACAAGTGCGCGCCGTCCCACGTCTCTGTGGCTTCTCTGCGTCAGTGGTCGATGATCCAGAGAGAGCCTGGATACGAATAGCAGCACGAGTTGGCCGATGCGTCGTTTGCTTGTTGCCGGCACCTTCCGGAGCATTTATTACCCACACGGTGTTCCGCCTTGCGTCAACGCGACATTTTCCGCATTACAAGATGATACTCACGCAGTACTGCAAGGCACGCAGCGCATTGTTGCTGACGGCCGCAGACTCATCATGCGTCGCAGTCGGCGCAATTGTTGCGTGCAGCTCGTCGTGAGCGCTCCTTCGGCGGCGTCCATGTCGAGCCATGGCATCCGCAATGCCTCGCTTCACTTGTCCAGCGCAGCGTCGACGTCAGCAGCTTGCTGACGAGCTGCCGCCATCGCGCGGGTAGGGCCGTCGCGAGCCAATCAGCTTCGCCAGCTGGCTCAAAGAGTCGGTCTTCCCCCCGCGTGGCGGGTAGGGGTTGTCGTCCCCACCTTCTCTGTGTGTGCTTGCAGGGTAGGGTAGGGGTCTCGTCACCTGACCGCTCTTATGCTCTGGTCTGGCGCCTTGCTTGGCGTGGCTCCTGAGGGCTGTCTGTCTGAGTGACTGCGAGGGTGGGGGCTCGCTCGGCGCGGCCGCAGTGTGTGAGCGTTTGTGTGTGTGTGAAGGGGTCGAGTCACCCACCGGCAGGAAGCAAGGAAGGCCTGAAGGGGTTTTGCCGTTGGGGTCTCAAAGGCAACCTTGAGAGGGTAAGAGTGCCCTTGCCACGCCCAAGGAAGAATCAAGGCCCGACCGAGCCCACCACCCGCACTCGTCCCCCCCATCCAGCCACTGCGGGAGTAAGTGAGTTAGTGAGTTGGTGAGTGAGTGACGACAGAGGCACATGGACGTCGGCGCCGACGTCGAAGTGCGCGGCCGCGATGGCGCGTGGACGCCCGCCGTCGTGATCGACCGCTACGTGAGCCCCATCGACGTGTCGGGCGCCGTGCTCACGGTCAAGTTCGACGACGGCGTCGTGCAGGAGCTGAGTGTGCCGGAAGACCCGACCAAGCCATCTCCGGACGTGCGTCTGAGCACGCGCAAAGACCTCGCCATGCTCGACGTGGACGACCTCACGGCGCTCGTGGAGCTGGACGAAGGCAGCATCCTCGCGGCGCTCGAAGCGCGCTTTGGCAAGCAGACCATCTACACCAACACGGGCGCCATCCTGCTCGCCGTCAACCCGTTCCAGAAGATCCCTGGGCTCTACGACCCGCAGCGCATGGTGCAGTATCTGCAGTGGTTTGACCGCCAGGACGCGTCGCAGGCGCCGCTGGCGCCGCATATTTATCAGGTGGCCGGCGAGGCGTACAAGGCCATGCTCGAGTCACGAAGCGACGTGCTGAACGACCAGTCGATCCTCGTGAGCGGCGAGAGCGGCAGCGGCAAGACCGAGTCGACCAAGTTCTTGATGGAATACCTCGCCCAGGCCGGTGGCCATGCGAAAAGCACGGGCAGCACCAGCGTGGACGGCCGCTCGAGCCAGCAGGTGCACTCGGACGTGGCGGCCAAGGTGCTGCAGACCAACATCTTGCTGGAATCGTTTGGCAACGCGCGCACGCTGCGCAACGACAACTCGAGTCGCTTTGGCAAATTCATCAAGCTCCACTTCACCAGCACAGGCCGATTGACGGGTGCGTCCATTCAAACGTATTTGCTCGAGAAAGTGCGGTTGGTGTCGCAATCGATGGGAGAACGCAATTATCACATCTTTTACGAAATGGTGCTAGGAGCGGCGGCTAGTGAGCGGCAACGCTGGTATCTCGATCCGCCCAAGGACCAAGTCATGACTTCGGGCGATCATGGCGACGTCGACGACTCGATGCGGCAGTTCCTGCACTATCGTTATTTGAATCAAAGCCAGTGCTTTCGACGTCGTGATGGTGTGCATGACGAAAAGATGTATCGACGCGTAGTGGCCGCAATGCAGGTGATCGGCTTCACGCCGTTTGAACGCGACGGCATCTTCGACCTCCTCGCCGCGCTCATGCACATTGGCAACCTTACGTTTGAGCACGATGAACACAGCGATCGACAATCTTCTGCGGCGGCGTCATCGCCCGCCAGCACTGATCTCTCTCCATCCTGTCTCTGGTCCAGAGACGCCGCAGCTAAGTTGCTGGCCGTCGATGCATCGCAACTCGAGAAGGCTCTTAGTGTGCGCAAGATTCGAGCCGGAACTGATTATGTGAGCGTCAAGTTGTCAGCCGAGCAAGCGAACAATGCGAGGGATGCGTTGGCCAAGGCGTTGTACGGTCGATTGTTCGACTGGATGGTGCACAAGATCAATGACTTCTTAAAGATGGATGACTCGCAGCGTGCAAAGGGTGGCGTGCACTTCATCGGTATCCTCGACATTTTCGGCTTCGAGGTCTTCCCGAACAATTCGTTCGAGCAATTGTGCATCAACTTCGCCAATGAAACGCTGCAGCAGCAATTCAACGAGTACGTGTTCAAGATGGAGCAACAGGAGTACGACTCGCAGGGCGTGGAGTGGAAGTACATCGAGTTTGTGGACAACCAGGACTGCGTGAATTTGATCTCGCAGCGACCAACAGGCATCCTGCCACTCATCGATGAAGAGTGCCTCATCCCAAAGGGCAGCGACGCTTCGTTTGCGTCAAAGCTTTACAAGGCCTGGAACGACCACCCTCGATTCTCGGCGTCGCGCATTCAGAAGGCAGGTGGCATGTTCACCATTATTCACTATGCCGGCAACGTGGAATACTCTTCAAAGGGTTTCTTGGACAAGAACAAGGACCAGCTGCACCAGGAAGCGGTGGATTTGTTGGTGTACTCGCCGAAGGATGGCAGCTTCACTCGCGTGATCTGTGAAGGTAATTCATTCCGCCCTCGCGTGAAATCCTCGCCTCGATCGCGAGCAGCTTCGCACAAGCAGCGCGGTGCTAGTGTCGGCTTGCAGTTCAAGGAGCAACTGACAGCTCTCTTGGAAACTCTGCGTGAAACCAGCCCTCACTACGTCCGCTGCCTCAAGCCCAACGACCAGTGTGATCCAGGTTTCCTTGATCGAGAACGTGTGGTCAACCAATTGCGGTGCAACGGTGTTATGGAAGCTGTTCGAGTTGCCCGGGCTGGGTATCCGATTCGAATGCACCACGAGGAGTTCCTTGCTCGGTATCACTGCTTGAAGCGTGCAAAGAACCCGCTGACCCCACACAAAGGCCCGCAATCCGATCGAAGGTCTTCCGGACGATTGTCCGAGTCACAAGTGCTTGCAGGTCGCGCAAAGGAGTTACTGAAGGATATGCTGGTGATCTTGCCGAAGGAACACGATGCGGAAGCACAAAGCGCGTTCGAGCATTCTGACCAAGTGCAATTCGCCACACGCTGCATGTCTGTTGGGGCGCAAATGGGTGTGTCCAAGATCTTTCTCAAAAAGAATACTTACGAGTTTCTCGAGGACATGCGCACACAGCGACTTCGACGACACATGGTCAAGGTCTACCACGCAGTGCTCGCATTTGTTATTCGATGCCGCTTCGTCCGGTATCGCCGCGCGGTGATTTCTGTTCAAGTATCATTTCGGCGAAAGCAAGCACGCAAGGAGCGAGCTCGACTACACGAACTCGTCTTGCGCACACAAAAGGCTCGCAAAGTGCAGGCTGCGTTGCAGATGGTTTCCCAGAAGCGAAAGTATCAGAATTACATTCGCAGCGTGAAGCTGCTGCAGTGCCGGTTCCGGTACCGTCGAATGCTGCGGGTTGTCCAGCAAGCTCAGCTCCGTGCTCGCGAGCGAGAGCGCGAGTTGGAACGTCAGCGCATTCAAGCAGAGAAGTTACGCCAGCAGCAACTTTTGGAACAACAACAACAGCAACAACAGCACCAGCAGGTGCCACTACAATACAAGGACAGCTACACGGCGTCGTCCGACACTTCCTCAGAGGCTTCAATGACGTCGAATGACGTTGAAGGGTACGCCTCGTCAACGCGAAGCTCGGACGACTACACCATGGCATACAAGGACTCAAGGAAGATCAAGGGTCTCGGCACAGTAGACGAACACCACCACGCAAACGGTGTTGTGCCGCGCACCACTTCCTCACAAAAACGTTCCAGCTATGGTATTGACAACATTCGCCCAGTGGATGCCCCTCCAATCCCAAAAGGAACGCGCGCTGGAAGAACCTACAGCGACAACTTCACGACTGGCACAAGCAGCTCACAGATGAGTATGCCACATCGTGCCAGCATGGCCCAACCACCTCGCAAGTCTTCAGCGATCCGGAACACGCGGATGTCTCGTGCTGTGGCTCTCCCACGTCTTGACGTTGTCCAACAGACACAGTGGGTGAATGATGAGGACCGGTTCAGTTGCCACATTTGCAACAAGCGGTTCAACATGTTCAAGCGAAAGCATCACTGTCGCGCATGTGGCGAAGTCATCTGCAACAGCTGCTCGCTCTACCATCGCATCCAGAGCCGTTCAATGCGTGTGTGTGTTTCATGCGTCGCGTTTCATTCGCTCGAAAGTCCGACGTCTTCTTCAAAGTCATCTCGTGGAGGAGGGCAACGTACCAGCATTATGGATCGCAAAGGTTCGGGCTCATCCCAGTTCGAGATGTCGAGGGTAAGCAATGCCAGTGGGGGGCTTTGGGTGAATTCGTGGCCAGAACCACCATATCCAGATGATGAGGAAGAGCGATTGGCAGTTCTGCGCGAGCTCAACATCCAAGAGCTGGCAACATCGGGCAAGTTCAACATGTACTGCGAAGTTGCAGCCAAGACGATGAAGTGCCCGATCGCATACGTCAGCATCATCGAAGACGAAGAGCAGATCTTGGTCGCGAACATCGGCATGGCGCACACGACACTGCCGCGCGAACTGTCATTTTGCGCCCACACGATCTGTCAGCCGAGCGTCCTGGTGGTGTTGGATACCAAAAATGACGAGCGATTCCGCGACAACCCGATGGTCAAGGGTGAGAAGGGCACAGTGAAAATCCGGTACTATGCCGGTGCCACCATCTTCTCTCGCGACGGCCACGCACTCGGCACAGTTGCCGTGTTCGACACCAAGCCGCGACGCGAAGCGGACCAAGAACACATTGGTATGCTGCAGCATTTGAGCTTCCTCGCGAGCGAAAAGATGACGCAGAGTACCATCCAAGAAG
Organism: Lagenidium giganteum; assembly: GCA_002286825.1. NCBI lineage: Eukaryota > Oomycota > Peronosporomycetes > Pythiales > Pythiaceae > Lagenidium > Lagenidium giganteum. Next base: position 19,460 of record NSDO01000530.1, on the reverse strand, counting down.
ATAGCGATAGTGACTTTCTGTAGTGACAAGTGGGACCATATTAGCTGATCATTAAATCCAACAACGCGTTGTTGATTACAAGCAATTCCCAAGCGTGTACGCGAGAGATTTCGTCATCTCGTGGTTGATGCATGCGGTCGAGGACGCCCTTTCCAAGTGGCGACCCCAGATGACTTTCTAACCCTTCCAGTTTTTGACATCGCATCAACAACAGCTGAAACCAGGTACGCCGCTGGTCTCAAAATTTGATCACCGAAAACTTCAAGACAGGACGCACATGACACGCTGGAGTGGCCGTGCCCAGCGTCGTCGTCGACATTGGTCATTCCTGCCTTTCTTGCCAGCCAAGCAAGCAAACCGCTCAAGCGTCTTCCTTCCAGACACTGCCACCACCACCGCCACCGCTTCCTCCTCCAGAACGACGATGATGACCATGCGCAAGGAACGAGTCGTCCTCACTCTCGTCTACCTCCTTCTCGGCACTGCTCTAGCGCTAATCGCTCGCTTCACGCCGTTGGCGTCATCAGCAGCCTCCATCTTGCTTGCAGTGCTATGGCTAGGCTTCTTGTTGGCCATTTCGTTCATGGAGACGTGGGTCAAGTTCCGAGCTCCATTCCCACCGCATCATTTTGGGGTCGATGTGGGCCGCACAGTATATCGCGCACTTCACGCTGTTGAGCGAGGCCTCGTGCTCGGTCTGTGGCTGGTGCACGTCGTGGGGTCGCCACACATCACGACAGATACGTCGTTCGCGTTGTTGATCACGCTCAAACTTCTGGTCGTGGTTCAGCACCGAATGCTGTTCCCAAAAGTCGAGCTCCGAGCTCAACATGAGCTCTACAATGCACTCAAGGTCACGCCAGTCGAAGAGATGGACCACAAGGCGCGCCAGGAGCTGGACAGTATCCAAGAACGAGTCCAAACGATGCCACTGCCGTCCACTGTGTACCGTGTCGCGTACGGAATAGCCGAAGTGTCGAAAATGGCGCTGCTCACGGTGTTTGCGTTTGAATATCTCACCAGAATATCCGATGAGTAGCCATCTCGCTGGTCATCATCCAAACTAGCCTTGAGCTCAGTTTTAAAACTTCATGAGCGCAGCGCAAACTGCACGCAGATACGCATTCCTAACACAACTGAATACACTGTCTCGTGTTCTCAGTCGAGTCGATCTCTCATTCATAAACTCAGCACTTGATGCTCGATGTTGCTGTTGTTGTTTTTACAACTCCCAAACCGGGTACTCTGTTCAGGAAAAAATCCTCTACATATTATTCGACCTGGGAACAGAGTCCCCGGTTTTGGCTTCAGGATCGCGCTATGATCTGGTGTTACCTCACATTTTTCATACTGTACCTGGTTTTGCATCTGTGATTGCGGATGAACCGATGAAGGGGGCACCAGATGGCTTCACCGCACCCTTCACCACCGGCGGCGATCTGAGTGATGGCTCTTCGTGGTGGCTGGCGCTGTGCTCAGAATCCCAATTGCTCACTTAGCAGCACCAGCAGCAACAGAATCATGACTACACCCGACCTGGAGAGCCCACTCGTCGTCAACCAAGCTCACGCCGTCAATCTCCGCACTGCTCGTCGCCACAGCAGCAGCAGTGTGGCGACTGTCGTGTCTACTGAACCACACCCAATGCTGCGGAAGAAGGAGCGCGTCGCACTCGTGCTGGGCTACTGCGGTCTCGGACTCACACTAGCGATGATTGTGCGCGTGTCGTCGCTGGCTGCATCCGCTGCGTCCGCGTTCATGGCAGTGCTGTGGCTCGGCTTCATCATGGCTCTTTCATTTCTGGAATGGTGGGCCAAGTTCCGCTCGCCGTTTGTGCCTCGACACCTAGCGCTGGATGTCGGTCGCACGGTGGCGAAGGCCAAGCACTCGGCGGAGCTTGGCCTCGTGCTGGGTTTGTGGCTCGTTCACGCGCTAGGTTCAGCGCACTTCGACATCGACGATACGTTTTTAATGCTCGTCACACTCAAGATGCTGTTTGCCATCCAGCACCGATTGCTGTGGCCAAGACTCGAATTGCGGGCCGAGTTCGCGCTGTACGATGCGCTCAAGAACGAGTCATCGACGGTGTTCATGACAGAGCCACAATGGAACGAGATCGACCGCATTGCGCAGCTCGTCAAGCACGTGGATGAGCCGTCGCAGTCATTCCAGTGGGCTTATTTCGCCGTTGAAGGCATCAAAGTGATTTTACTGATCGTGCTCGCCTTTCGCTTCCTCACGGAGACCCCCGAAGCCGCTTGAGATCCACACGACACTTCCGATTCCCACAACAGCGTGTTGTATATCCAGACGCACGGCCGATTCGTACGTGTGAACTTACCAGTCTGCCCCAAAGCCTCCAACCAATCGCCAGCCCATATCGACGCACACACTGCAGACAGCACTCATGCTACGCTACTGCCTGCAGCGAGATCAACATCACTGATAGAGTTATTTTCACGAAACACCTCATCTTAGTCTCGCCTCTGGTGTCTCACACCGCCTAAAGGCGCGTGCGTACATGTGCCATTTTGAGCTCGAGGATCGGGGAACAGAATATGATCACGGTCTTTGCCGTGTGTCGGGCCGTGTGACTCAACAGTAACAAAGAAGCAGAACCTTTGGCCTTGCGACCTCGGCTCCTGCGCTCTTGTTTAAGCAAATGGCTCACCACCATCTTCTGTTCTTATCTGATCTGTCGAGTCTCCTTAGCATGCCAGATAACAAGTTTTCTTCGTAGCCACACAGAGCGAGCACGTTTGCGTCCCCAGCATGCTGCGCTCTTTGTGCTGGGGATTCACCTTCGTCTACTTCATCCTCGGCCTCACGCTCGCTCTCATCGCACGCTACACATCCCTCGCCGCCG
>NSDO01000529.1:25753-41389 GCA_002286825.1 Lagenidium giganteum | reverse complement strand
ACCGCCGCCGTAACTACGTAATTCAGTTTGGATTTTGCCTGAAAACTCACAAGCGAGGACCCGGGCAGCTGTTTGTGCCCGGGATACTCGGAACAGGTATCCACAGCTGCTGTACGATTATATTGTGCATCACCGAGGACACGGTGCACTCGGCCCGCACGGCAGCCCTCAGTCGACTGTGCAGGCGGGTTTGTTCGGCGTCTTCTGGTTCCTTGTAGACCAAGAAATGGACTGGGGGAGCGAGTTCAAATCGACTGGTGGGTGACTGGGCAAAGGGCCAAGTATTTGCGAGCAGTCGCCAACAAGGTTATTGAACGGCTTGTGATGATCGATTCTGTCAGAAAATGAATTCATCACCAGATCTTTGCATCCGCGTTGTTTCCTTTCCATACTATCGGCTAATTACCACTGGGAACTCACCCTTCTCACGTGAGATGGTGGATTGGGTCGTGTGGTCGCGACGATGCTCTCTCTCTGCATCCATCAGCGGCGTCGTGACGGCCACAGTGGTGGTGAAAAGAATGTCAACGCTGCGCATGAATTCCTCTTAGCGCTGGTATCCGTTGTCTGCGATCGCGGATTCGGTTTTTGGAAGCCGTGCCACCACGTCGTTCATCGACGTGCTGCCTGAGTAGCTTTGTGACGATGGAGTTGCAGGCGTGCGATTGAGAGCGACTCATGTCATCGCGAGCATTGCTGTGTCTAATGACGAACCAAGTTACCACTTTAGCTTAGTGGCCAGCGATTGTCGACGCGATGAAGCATTGATTCCGCGTGAACGACATCGTCAGCTCGAACACGACGGAATCAAGCACGCCACTCGATGCCATTCGACCAACCAGGACAGTAACATCGAGTCGAATGGATCTCGTAGTTCTCTTACCAGCAAGGCCTTTGGTGACCACGCATTCAAGTAACGATTGCAAGTATCTGTCGCTGTTGAAATACTCGATTGATAAATCAACGTCGGTATCGCAGCAACGCTTCACTGGGCAATTCGGGGAGACCGACATGACCGATACATAGACTGAACGAAGTGCGCCCTGACGTCAACCGAGATTGCACGCGCCAGAAGCCGCTCGGGACCCCGACGAGTTGAACAAGGAAGTCCCTGCTTACCGCGACGACGTCTGCGGAATGGGCAAACGTGCAACCACAGGCAAGACGTTCTTCACCTTGCCTGAGAAACCCAATGGTAATTACCATCATTGATCAAGCGATGACAGCAAGGAAAGGCACAAAACTTCCCACAAAGAATGTCGTAGACTCAGACTCACGACCAGTGTGCTCTACTGGCTGTTTGGATCGGGAATCCATCGTTGTGAACCGCAAGAATTGTTGATGAATCGCTGTCTTAGTTTTTCGAAGGAGGAGCGTTGCACGACTGTGTCAAACCAGACGGGTGCAGTGCCACAGTGGCACCGTCCGTGAGGAACATGTCAGTCGGATGATGTGTTCTGTCAAGGTCGAAACTTCGAAGGTTTGCCATTTTTGAGCCCACACGAACAAGAGCAGCAATCCAGCGGGACTCAGGCTTTGCGTGGCGACTGCAACTGACTTCAAGCCTTGAAGTCACGCCTCGAAGTTCAAGGCACCCCTTCCGCCAGGTCCATACAGCATGGCAGCGACTGTGGAGGCGTTCCACCGAACGCGTCTCTAATTAACGACAAAACCTATGAGTCTTGCAGGTTGTTTTGTTGATAAGCTCTTCGTGGGTCATGGCGCTCATTGAGTGTCGTGGTTAAGCGAACGCATCGGTCACGCTGTGGGTACCAAGTGCTTTGGGGAAGCGAGTAACGTCATTTTAAATCGCGCTGGCGAGGTCGACGAAGTTGTTGTCTGGGCGACATTGCCGGTACAGTACGCGAGGACGAAGAAGTAAGTCTTTCGTCAGTCATCCCAACGTCACTGCTGGACCTGCACCTCAGCCAGCTGCAAGACTACTTGCTGGTAATCACGCCGTCAACGTTAATCTCCCATCAGATGACGGCAGTGCCAAACCCTTCAGCGTCGCCTGGGCAACTTGCACTCCTCTGGTCTCAGTCTTGAATTCGCCAGCGATTCATCAAGCAATCGTCTCCACCACCCAGCATCACAATGGTCAGCACCAAGTTCGTCCCAGCCCTCGCAATAGCGGCACTCGCAACCCTGGCGGCGGCCGGCCCAGTCGTTGATCCAGCCCTGCACCGCACGCTTCGCCAACAGGGCACCTCCAATATCGTCGTCCGCTTCGACACCAGCGCCAAGGAGGCACTCGACAGCGTCCAAGAAGCCGCATTCGCATCGCGTGGGGATCTCATCGACAACCTCGTCAGCAAGCTCGAGGCACATGCCCAGGAAAGCCATCAGCATGTCGCTGCTTTGCTGGCCCAAGAATCGTCCGATGCCGAGTTCACGAGCTCACAGCGATTCTGGATCAACAACGCCATCGTGATCAAGGACGCAACACCGGCATTGATCGCAAAGATCGCTGCTCTGCCTGGTGTCAGGGAAGTGCGTGAGGAGCTCGTGTTGTCGCTGCCATCGGTGAGTGCCGACGAGAAGGAAGATGCTGTGTTCCACAACGTGACCATCAACACGGACAAGGCCGAGTGGGGCGTCCAGAAGATCCAGGCTAGCGATGTGTGGGCGAAGGGCTTCACAGGCCAGGGTATCGTCGTAGCTGGCATCGACTCAGGTGTTCGTGGCACACACGAGGCGCTCAAGGGTAACTTCCGTGGCGACTACGGCTGGTACGACCCAGAGAACAAGGCCGAGCAGCCATACGATCGCAACGGCCACGGCACGCACACCATGGGCACCATCGCCGGAGCCAACGGCATCGGTGTCGCACCAGGCGCCACGTGGATGGCTTGCAAGGGCTGCCGAGACGATGGCTGCTCCGAAGAGGACCTGTTGGCGTGCGCGCAGTTCGTGTTATGTTCGTCTGACACACAGGGCAAGAACAAGGACTGCTCCAAGGCGCCGCACGTCGTCAACAACTCATGGGGTGGTAGACGTTCTGACCCATGGTACCAGGAAGTCATTGATGGGTGGCAGAAGGCTGGTATCATTCCAATCTTTGCCAATGGCAATGCTGGCCCTCGTTGCACCACCACCGGATCACCAGCTGACTACGCCAACGTCATCGCGGTCGGCAACACCAACATCCAGGACGCACTGTCGTACACGAGCTCCAAGGGTCCTACGAAGAATGGTCTCGTCAAGCCTGACATCTCGGCGCCTGGTGAAGACATTCGTTCAGCCTCGAACACTGGCGACTCGGATTACCATGAGGATACCGGTACGAGCATGGCGGCACCTCACGTTACGGGCGCCGTCGCGCTCTACCTCAATGCCTTCCCAGATGCCAAGTACGATACCGTCAAGGCAGCGTTCCTGGGCACCACCGACAAAGAGGTTAAGGCTTTGGGCAAGTGTGGTAACACGCCTGACAACAAGTTCCCGAACAACAACTACGGCTACGGTCGCCTGAACATCTTGCGCGCGATCACCGCCGCCGCGAAGCCATGAGAATTTAATTTTGTCGTTGTTGGTGTGTAATGATCTGTCACAATACACAGCGTTTCTCGTTGATCTTTAAACGTTTTGTCCACTTTGTCCTCAGAGGACATTGGAATGATGAGTCTGAGTTTTCCACGCAGGAACGCACTGTGCTGGAGCGACCCAACGGATTTCCGCTACGTTGTCCACAGCTTGCTGTCAATATCCACAAACCCATTTGCCTCATGCAGCCAATCAATGGCAATTGTGTTGCATCGCATGCCACGATGCGCAACATTTTTCTGGCTGTTCCCGATGGTTAGATGCAGCTCTTCCATGTCCACAGAAAGAAGGCGGTAGAGATGCACCATGATACTAGTATGACCGAGGACCCGCACGACGGTGATGAAGATGAATGCGGGGCCTATGGTGTACACCGATTTAGGTAGCACTGATCCTAAAATGATCTGTTAGATGGGTCACGGGATGCAATATCCAGCTGACACCATATGTGTTGAAAAGTAAGGTATACTATGTCCCGTCAGGACTTAATATCCGGTGGTCTGTCACCGCCGCTACGTCAGTGGTCTGGTTTCACTGGCGGCGGAGGTGAGCCAATGATTGACGTCAGAGGCTTTGAAAGTAGCAACCTTCTGGTGTAGCGCCGTGAATGGGTGCGTCGAGAGTGAGGAGTGCCTCATATCCATGGCCCAGTTGGCCACTGCGTCCGCCATTCGGTTGTACTCGCGAATGTGGTGGTACCATCGGAGTCTTGGGACGTCGTCGAGGACGTCCAGCGTGCGTTGATGCAGTTGGAGAAGATGAGGTGCTCTCGGTGCCCTTGTCTGTTGTGCATGTCGATGATGAGCTGACTGTCACCAATGACATGTAGCTCCCGGACATCGTGTGTCCGTGCCGCAATGCCACCGTCTCGTAATGCCGCAAATTCCGCGTAATTGTTGGTCGTGGGCGATCTGTCACGCACAAGCACTGTGCCGGAGCCGCCCGCCCCCGGGTTTCCGCAGGCACCGCCATCAACGAAAAGACACCAGATCTCGGTATCGCTGAAAACCGTTTCGACAGCTTGGTGACTCATGAGCTTGTAGAGCCACGGGAGCGCTTTGCCCCAGCTTTGTTCTTGCCAGTGTAGCTCGAGCTGACGTAGCTTCCTCCGTAGCACAACAACTAGCTGCTCTATCGTCCACTCCGTGCCGTCCAGCGCAGCTAGCCGCGCTGAATAGATGTGGTGAGTCGCGAGCATCACTTCCGCTGACCAGATGTCTTTGGCACTGTCCCCGAGGGTGGTGTCCGCGTTCCTCTTCAGCCGCTCAGGGAGGGCAGCCCTCCATCTGCGAGGAAGCCGGGGCGGTTGCCATGATTGCACCGCCACTTGAAGCCCACGCCTCGTCTTCCAGCCGAGAAGCTTATGCCAGCGTTCCCACAGCACGTCCCATACCGCAATCGCTGTCGGACAGTCCCATAGCATGTGGGAGATGATAGCGCTCACGTCCGTGCATTGGCCGTGTGGACAGATCGGGCCGATCCGTCCGCGGACGTACATCGAGAGTCGCCTAGCTTTATGCGGAGTGTAGTGAGGCGTTCGGCGTCCGTAGGGACGCGATGGCCGTGCATCTGGGTCCATTTGAGACAGCAAAGTCATCGGATGGAGTCGTGGTGGCCTGTGATCGTTGTAGTTTGATCGCTGTTTTGTAGGTGATCATCCGCGGGGGCGCGTTTGTAAAGCGCTGCGCGGTCTGCAATGTGAGTGGATGTGTTGCTGCTTCCACCTGCCGGTATCTCTTGTTCACCATTGCGCTGACTTGGGCTTCATGTGTGATCAGTCGAACATGTTCCGGGGGCGCAGGCCAGTGGTGTGAGGAAAGGCTGCACTTGCTACCTGCTTCGTCCTGATCGGTGGTAACGAGGTAGATCGTGGGAACTTGTGCTAAGAGCAGAACCCGACGAACGTCCGGTGGTCGCCAGCGGATTTTTGGGTAGTTGACGACCAGATACAGCGTTAGCTGTACCAATTGTGCCGCTTGTTCGTTGGAAAGCGGGTATTGAACGGCAACAGGTGTGAACGTGAGCACTCCTTGGTCTTTCCACTTCCATCTCATCACGTCGCGGAGCCTTGTGCCACCTCCTAGTCTTGAGATGTCCCGCAGTGGCGACGCGCTGCTGTCCTCCTTAAGCATGAAATCACCGTGATCAAGAACACAATGAGGGAGCCAAACCGTGTTGCAATCTCCATGTTGGCGGCCACTAAGCCGCACTCCAGCGGTCAGCATGCCCACGTGTGCGGTGACATCCACGGTAATGCTCTCGTTGTCCCATCCGTTGCTGGTCGTTGGCATTTGTTGCAGGGCGGCGATCGAGTTCTTGATCAGTGTAATCTCGGCCTACGACCGCACTGCCACAGGTTGAGATTTAGTGAATTGCCATCCAGGCTCGATCAGTGTTGGCTGCAGCTTGATCTGTCGCGGCTGGCCCCTGCTGGGCTCGATGAGAACGTCCATAGGAAAGGTCCGGTTGTGCGTCCGACGCATGTTCTGAGGCTGGCGCACTTGCTGGTGACCACCGCCGCTGCCGTTTCCAGAACGTGCTTGCGGAGGTCTGGTAGTCCTATGCCTCCCTGGTGGGGAGGTTTGGAAGCAATTATCCATTCTCAGCCAGCTGGTCGATCTCTCGTCGGGGTCAAAACGGCAGTTCCAAGCGAAGTGGTATATCAGTGACTGCAGCTGCTTTACGCGCGTCGCCGATGGCCATACGTGTTGACACACGAATGTGAGCTTAGGGATGACAATAGCGCTGGTCAGCCTGGCACGCTGTAAAACGTTGTTCGTTTTGATCAGAGCGAGTGCGAGACATGCGCGTAGTTGCTCTTTGACGTGATCCCAGATCATATCGTCTTCCTTGTTGAGCATGATGGGGAGGCCGAGATAGCGCACGAGTTCCTTTGTAGTAGCAATGGAAAACTCCGGCGAGGTGACTGCGTGCTTCGAAATCTGCGGCATAGAATAGGTTTCTTGGAGTTGGCGTGGAGACATGACGCCGCTCCAAATTCGTCCAGCACGTGCACGGCCGCCACTCAGTCGCTCCGACCGCTGGTGTATACGACGGTGTTATCTGCATAACCAGCCACCTTGAGCGGCGGAGTGGTGGCAGCGGCCTTGTCCAGCCGCACACCTGCAAAGCTCTCGTTTGCGTCGATCATCTCGTAGAGTGGTTCGAGCGCAATGATGAATAGTAAGGGCGCTAACGGGCACCCTTGTCTGTTTCCACAGGTGATGTAAAGGGAAACGCAATCTAGGTGAATGCAAATGCACACCACAGTTAATTCCCTGCAGTATAACATGTATTTGGTGTCTGAGGTAGACTGAGTTCCCTCATTGAACTTGTTCAACCACTCGTTGAATTCCCTCGTACATCTTCAACAAAMTATCACATACAAAAACTTAAAGTATTAGACCTCGTCCAGGTCACATTCAAAACGATCTCTAATTCACTCTCTCTTTTACCTACTCCTACGCCTTCGTCGTCTTCCGCTTCGCCCGCTCTTTCATCGTACCTTTCACAGGTTATGAGCCCAACACGCACCTTAGACTTCCCTGTGCTCTCCAGCGCCGCCGACTTCGACGTGTGGAAGACACGTGTGACGACGGCCCTCGACGGGAAAGACCTGCTCACGCTCGTCACCGTCGAGAAGTGGGACGGCACGCTGACGGACGACGAAGATGACGAAGACCCCGAAGACGCCACCTTCGATGAAGACGACCACCTCGCCCCGAGTCGTGCAGAGAACGCCTCTGCCGACACCGACGACAAGCCCGACGCCGAAAGCGAAGGCTCTGGCAGCTCCTCCGGCAATGCGTCCGCCGATGAGGATGCCGACACGGAGATGAAGGACGTCTCGCCGCCCAAGATCATGTCGTTCGCCGACACCAAGCGCGAAGAGCAAGGCGAGCTGCAAAATAAGCGCGTCAAGCGCCGCAAGCTGAGCTCGCGCGTGGTCAAGCGCACGGAAGCCAAGGCGAAGACTTTCATGATGAAGACGCTAGACCGAACACACTGCATGCTTGTCATGCACAAGCGCACGTGCTACGAGATCTTCAAGACGCTCTGCGACAAGTATGAAGGAGTTGAAGCACACGGAGACCCTTCTTCATCCAGCTGCATCTCATGGACATGAAGTACGAAGAAGGCACCGACGTGACGCTCTTCTTCCTCGAGCTTGAGAAGGCCATGCAAGCCGTTAATGAAGCGACAAGCTCCGTCATGAGCGATAACCAGAAGTCGTTGTACCTGTTCCACGCGATGCCTAAGTCGTGGAAGCACGACCTTCGGATTTGGCGTGCTGCTCGAAAGTACGTTCCGTACGAAGAGCTCAAGCACAACATTCAAGCCAACGTTCGGAATGGCTTGGCAAAGGCCCGGTATGCATTGCACCGAGGATCGCCCGAGAGCTCCGAAACCAGCGGTGAAACAGCTCTAAAAGCTGACGCCAATGCTGAGGAACCTGGGAAGAAAAAGCCCCAGAAGGCCCCGTGTGGTTACACGAATTACTCGATGCGCCTGTGTCGAAACCTACAAAGGGATCTTCACAATGGCGAGGTGAAGGAAGGGACAGTGCTGCCTGCCAACTTCTCGTTGGCTGCCTATACGGCACAGCCGCCTTACCATACAAAGAAGCCATACGGCAAACCGCACCAACGCTTCCAGCCATACGATAATCGTGGCAAGCGTCCATTCAACCAACCGCGGAAGTATCAACCCCGCCAGGATCGTAACACCAACCATGGTCACAAGAACGGCAACAATGGCAACAACGACGACAACAATAACAGTAGTGGTCTGTTTGACAATTTCGGCCAGCCGATAGATACCGCAAGCTGGTGCATGAGCTTGGTCAACTGAAGAGCGAGCCAACTCGTGACTGGGGCAACAATCCGTTTGGCATCATTGCTATCACGGTCCCTGAACATGACGCGATCAGCCTGACCGCCGAAGCCGCAGCTGGCACTGATCCACTGTGGACAGTCGACTCTGGATCCACCCGCTACATGGCGTTCCAGAAGTCCTGGTTCAAGGCTATCCGTCCAAGCTCAGGCTTTATCATGGTTGGTGGCAAGAAGGAAGTCCCTATTAAAGGCGTTGGCGAGATCGAACTTCACGTCATCAATACTCATGGGGAAGTGCTCACGCTCAAGGACGTACTATATGCACCAGGCATCCAGCTCAACGTATTCTCAGTTCCACATGCGATGAAGCACGGCTACCGCATCAACTTCGAGAAGGACGGATGCCGCATCATGTGCCCAGGAGGATACTCCATCGCTGCCAACATTGGCCTGAAGGCGGACTTGTACCAATTCAAAGAGATTGAAGCGCTCCTCGCTGACACTGGTAAGAACGATCCTGTTTTACTCGCCCACAAAAGACTTGGTCATCCTAACTTCAGATTGTTACAGGACATTTCCAAAACCCAAGCAGTTGAAGGGCTGCTACTCCGGAATGTAGGACCACCGTCCGATTACATTTGCATCTCGTGCATAAAGGTAAAGGCTCACAGAGCACCCTTTAACAAAAATAAATATCAACGCACAACGCGTCCTTTGCAACGAGTCTACTCTGACATGAATGGTCCTTTACCTGTTGCTTCACTATCCGGATGTCGCTACTGTGTCATCTTCATCGATGACTATTCCCGGTTCATGTTCCTGTACGTGATCAAAAGCAAATCCGATCTCTATGAATGCTATGAGAGCTTCCGACAAACGGCAATCAACACATGCCGATCCGAGGTCCTGAACATGGAATTCAAACAAAACCGCTATGACCCGGAAGTCCAGGTGATGCACTCTGACAACGCCAGAGAATATGAGAAACTAGGGTGCATGATTCATGAGAAATACGGCACTCACGCACAGTCCACCAATACGGTGTCGCCGAGCGCCGCATGCGCACCATCATGGAGAAGGCTCGCGCTTTCCTCCTTGACGGTGACTTACCAAAACAACTATGGGGTGAGTGTGTCATGCACACCTGTGACTTGATACACTGCACGCCTAGCACGAGCATTCACCCCGTGAAGAAACTAGGTTGGACGATGATGCATCTCGTCCGCCCAAGGAGACCCAACAACCAAATCCAAAGCAAGTGCTGTGGGATAACTTGATGCAAAGAGGATCCGCACAAAAGCTGGATGAAATCCAAGCTGATCCGCTTGCTCGTGAAGCCCATTCGCTATTAGCAGTGCGGCATATTCCTGAACCTACCAAGCGGCAATGGATTCACCACATGCAGCAGATTGGCTACTTGCAGCGGCGTCAGAGTTAAAATCCTTGATGGAGAACAAGACATGGTTGCTGGTTCCTAGACCAAAAGGTCGAAGGGTTTTGCAAAATAGATGGGTATGGGTGATCAAATACAATGGTGATGGCGACATCGACCGCTTCAAAGCTCGTCTTGTGATCAAAGGATTTCTGCAACAGTATGGAGTCGTTTACAATGAGATTTTCGCACCGGTCATTCGAATGGAAGTGCTTCGCCTTCTGCTCACCATCAGCATTGCTAGACTTTGAAATCCACCAGATGGATGTCAAGACTGCCTTCATGAATGGCTTGTTGGATGAGGAAATCTACATGGAGCAGCCACACGGCTTCATCGTCCCTGGCAGAGAACATCTCGTTTGCAAACTGCACAAGAGCCTATACGGCCTAAAACTAGCACCTCGAGTATAATATCAAACGCTTTGTGCATTTCTCGAAAGCCTGAAGTTCAAAAGGCTGATCAAAAATCGCTGTGTCTTCGTTGGATGCATGCTTGGAGCTATTTACTACATCGCAGTCTATGTTGACGACTTGCTGATCGTTGCACCGACCATTGCTCAGGTCCAACAAGTCAAATCTGCCCTCAAGCAGCGCTTCAAGATGTCTGATTTGGGGGAGGTGAAATACCTACTGGGCTGGTCAATTGTGCGAGATAGAAAGCGTCGCACTATCTTCATTCAKCAAGCAAAGTATGCTAGAACAGTGCTTGAGAAGTTCAACTTCCTCGACGCGCATCCAGCACCAACGCAAACAGCGCTTGGACATAAGCTAACCAAAGACATGTGCGCTCAAACCAAAGAAGAGCAGGAATACATGCGCACGGTACCATACCGCGAAGCAGTTGGGAGTTTCATGTACTCAATAATGGGTAGCCGACCCGATCTAGCCTATTTTATTCGAGAAGTAAGTCAATTCCTCGAGAATCCTGGCAAACAACACTGGACAGCAGTTAAATGAGGCTTTAGATACCTCAAAGGAACCGCAAACTACGGCATCACGCTTGGAGGACAAGCCAACGTGGAGCTATTCAACAACACGTAGTACCTCCGTGCTTACACGGACTCAAACTACGCCAGCTGCGCGGACACTAGACGCTTAGTCGGAGGATACATCACGATGTTCTGTGGAAGCCCAATCTCCTGGTGCTCAAGGAAACACCACACGGTGGTTCTATCGACAACAGAAGCAGAATACATTGCCTTGTGTCACTGCATGCAAGAACTGATTTTCCTTGAGCAGATCCTCAAAGCGATCAAGCTAGAAAGCAAGGATCCAATCATTGTCTATGAGGACAATCAAAGCTGCATCAAACTAGCAAACAACCCTGAGCTCCATGGTAGATCAAAGCACATTGATATTCGGTATCATTTCGTACAAGAGAAGGTCGACAGAACCGAATTTGCGCTCACATACTGTAACACAAAGGAAATGATCGCAGACATATTTACAAAGAGCCTCAGCAGTGACCAATATGCATCTCTTCGAAAGAAGTTGGGAGTTGACAAGCCAAATATTGCCGTCGAACCATGACCGATACCTTTTCAATAAAATACACCAAGGTTCCCCCAATAATTGACAACAAGTGCTTTGGAATTGTGAAAATAACAGTCCGGGTGTGAGAAAGTCAGTTGGAAACAAAAGAGAAATATTCAGATCGGTAAAAGTGAAATACAAATAGTCATGTTGAAAATAAACGTGGAATAATGTGACAATTGTGTGGATGCTGGTAAATATCACAGTTATGGTGAAACAACACATTGGGGATTAAAGTCAACTCATCGCGATGGGGTTAAATCAAATTGTATTGTTCTGTTAACACTCATGCACCATACAAACAACATGCAAACCACAGTATGCGTACCTCTGTAAGAGATGGTCTTGATTCTGGCATAGGACGCGTTGTCGACGGTTCATAGTGCCAATAAGGCGTTCAATGCGATGCAGCACCTCACTCAACCTCAGGTCACAGTTTCTCCTAGAAGGGAATGTGAGGCTGAGCAGTGCTACAAAGCAACGCTGACACGGCCACCGCCAACTGCATGGTAGTATGCAAAAGTTGCAATGCCCATGCAGAAGCTCATGTTGATCAGGCAGAGCCGCTAGCAGCCAACCATATAGAAATCCAGCAAAATCTGTGTTCCATTTACTAGTGTACAATGAAACTCGTCTAGCAGAGAAAAATATAAGTGACATTCATGTCGTTTGAGTTACTAGCAGTCACGCATTCCAGATTGGGTGGGGCTGTGAAGGGAAACGCAATCTAGGTGAATGCAAATGCACACCACAGTTAATTCCCTGCAGTATAACATGTATTTGGTGTCTGAGGTAGACTGAGTTCCCTCATTGAACTTGTTCAACCACTCGTTGAATTCCCTCGTACATCTTCAACAAAMTATCACATACAAAAACTTAAAGTATTAGACCTCGTCCAGGTCACATTCAAAACGATCTCTAATTCACTCTCTCTTTTACCTACTCCTACGCCTTCGTCGTCTTCCGCTTCGCCCGCTCTTTCATCGTACCTTTCACAGGTGATGGTGAACCCGGAGGACGAGCACTCGTTGACCAGAAACTGGGCTTTCGTTCCGAGGTGTAGCTGCTTGATCACCATCGCAAACTTGGCAGGAAACCCCATCCAGAGTAGCACCTTTTCAAGGAAGCCTCTATCTAAGGTATCATAAGCCTTTTTTAAATCGATCAGCATCACGCCGGCCGATCCGGCGTATCATCTCGAGTCGTCCCACCAATCCGAAAGCCGACTGTCGCGTGACATCCTCGACAGTGTTTCGTGGCGGTGCCTGGGATGCCTGAATAAGCTCCCAAAGCCGGCGTTCAATCTGGATCAGCCCTCAGCGATACGTGACACGCTATTTTTTTTGCATTTGCCGGGCGATCTGTCTGCACAGCTGTCGAATCGCAACTTCGGGTCGGAAACTTGAAGAAATTGTTGTCGCATCTGAATAAACAGTTCAGCAGTGTCAGCAACCTGGACGTCTCGAATAGGCTTGTGGCGAGCGAGGAGTGGGCGTGTGGTAGATTGGTGTCGTCGGTGTCGCGGGTCCGCGTATACTATAAGAACGCCGTAATGATCGGTGGCGACACCAGGGGTGAGCCTAATGGTATCTTGTAGCCAGGCCAGGCGGTCAGCATTGATGTAGAACCGGTCGAGCCGTGCCGAGTGGAGTGCGCCTTGGTGGTGGTCGTAGAAGTACGTGTGATGTCGCAAATCCGTCCCGCTTGTTCCTTTGGTACCATCTTTGAGTTGCGCCGTCAATGAGTCGGCTAGGACCTTTGTAGCCAGTCTTCGGTCACGCGATTCTTTTGACGATTGCCCAACCCACGCGATCGGTCCAGTACGTTTTGATAGAAATTGAAATCTTCGCCGACGATCACCTTGGCTCCACCAGGGTCCAATCGTTCAATTCGTTGGATAACGCCGCGGCTGCCACGGTTTCCTGGGGTCCGTACACATTGGCAAGTACGTAGTCATCATCACCATCAAAAACATTGGCGTTGATGAATCTCTCCGTCCGTGACGTGTGTTTCTTGTAGCCGAATGAAGCTCACTTGCACAGTGTGGTGCTGTTGCCCAAAATAATATGCCAATCTGGTCTGGACGTGTCTGAGAACCCTTTCACATTTTGACGTATGACCGTGATAGTGTGTGATGGGTGCGGGAGGATGGAGTTCTGGGGTTGCGATCGGGGTCTAGCTGTCGAGGGAGACGCCTTCCGGTGCCTTCCTCGACCGCTGGAATATCTGGGCATGCTGGCACTATGCACACGGTGTTCGCGCGGTACCAGAGGGCCAGCCTGCCCAGTGATGGTTAAGCGAACCACCTTGCTATATCCACCCAATTGGGTTGGCGCAGGCGGGTGGTCTGGTTCAACTGCAGCTGATCCTCGTCATGGGTGTGGACGTGGATCATTAGTCTTCCGCATATGTCCACCTTGGTATTCTGCATGTCCGGCGCGATGGCACCGTGAGGCCAGACACCATGAGCTTGTATGTGGCATGCGGCGAAATCGCGGGCGTGAGGCATGCTGCTGGCACCGCGAAGTCGTGGTCATTCATGTGGGCCCCAACGTCGACACATTGGGCCGTGTGCCGAGCATCCGCAAGCGAGGATGTAGCTTCCATCGCCGCGCGCCAGTCATGCGATAGTAGGACGGTCATTGCTTGCGTTTTGGAGAGCGTGACCTGCTCCAGCGCGTAGACTCTGCCCATCACATACCGCCGTTGCCCGAAGTCAAGCACAACGTGGTCCGGTAGCCGCGCGAAGTATCGTGCTGGGTGTGGGAGCACTCTGATCATGTGGAGGGGTATTTGCGGCTGAGTCTCCAGCTGAAAAGCCAAGTCCTGCAACTGTTCTGGGATGTCGACAGCCGCCCATATACTGCCTCTCTGGCTGTGTGTCTGCCTTGTCCAATCAACGAAAGCATCATTTTCGGGGTCTTTTCGCTTTATCACCGGGTCCGGGTCTCCTTGCGAATGGCGTTCAAAGGCATCGACGATTCGCTGCCCGAGATTGGGTGGTCTGGCGGCTCTGGGGCTGCCGGCACATTCGCCCATTGCCCATTGTGCATTTCTTCGCGAACTTCCATCGCCTCCAGCGTCGAGGAGGCTTGTTGAGGGTTGAAGCTGTCAAAGGTTGGCAATCCGAGCTTGTCGTTGGCGATGTTTCGTCTGGTTACCACGTTAAAAATCGCTCCCGGTTCACTCCACTCTCCATACCAGTTCTGTTGGAACCGGATTGGAATGTAGTGGTTTTCATCGCGCAGGAATACCAAATAAAGAGGTGGCACTTCGTGCTGAATGTATGTCAGCAGAATTTGGTGACGCTCCTCAGCCGTAAGGACGTGCTGACGGACCGTTGTTGTGAAAACTACGTGTATTGTGGGCATTACACCAGGAAGCCGGTGCCGTTGCCGTTGCTGATGTCTGCGATGAAGATCGGTTCTTTAACTCACCCAGCGCCGAGCTTATCGCCGATTTTCCATGATAAGCATTTTCTATTGCTACCCTGAGAGCCTCGGAATTAACCTTACTGCGGGTCGGCCAATCCAATTCGTATGTGATGGCTTGAAGCCTAACCACGATTGTCAATGATAAGTGAGATCAGACCTCTGATTGGCTAAGTCTATTCACGAATTGCTCGGTCGGTGATCACTAATTGGTGGCTGGAGCAGTTGTCAAGAAATAACGAGAGTGCTTGCAATGCATCTGACGGCATCGTTGTGGGAACACGGCCAGTCAATTCCAATTCCGTTACCCCGCAGGAAGGAAGCAACAAGCCACTGAGCAATCATGTCCGAAGAGTATGTCGTTGAGCGCATTGTTGGCGTGAAGAGAGTGAAGCAAGGAAGGAAGCGCCACTGCGCCAAGTACCAAGTGAAGCGTGAGGGCTATGATGAGCATCGTGGGAGCCCGCTCCCAATCTCTCGAACTGCCAGTCGAAGATCGACGAGTTCCTGGCGCAACAAGCTCTCGTGACGACATCACGGGCACCATGCCCAGTCGCTGATGCGTCCGCCGAAGAGCTGACTGAAAGCACCAGTCCGGCGCCGGCGAACGACAACAGAAACACGATCGCTGATGCATCCACTGAAGAGCGGACCGAAAGCACCMGTCCCACGCCGGCRCACGACAAAAGAAATACCAGAGGCGAAGATGTGGTACCTGAGGATGACTAGTTTTCGATGGAGGGAGAACCAGTGCCAAGTCCTGCGCCGGCCGACGGCGACTTCGCACTCGAAGATGAAACCAGCACGATGCGAGCAGGATCAAGCGCAAACCAAGAGTCCTCGTCCCGCTCCACCCAAC
>NSDO01000528.1:36139-59849 GCA_002286825.1 Lagenidium giganteum | reverse complement strand
TCAAGTTCAAGGAGGTGGTGGCGACGTTCGGCAACCTGGCGTTGGCGTACTCTGCGGCTGTGTTGGTGCCTGCGTTGCAGCGTGAGCACTCGCAGCCAGAGCGCATGCCTCGTGTGGTCGGTGCGACGATGATCTTCACGTCTGCATTGTTCCTCACCATTGGCGTCACTGCGTACCACACCGTTGGCTGCCAGGTCCCTGGTAACCTGCTGTTCGCCATCGCTGGCACGTCGCTGAACCTGAACACGAGCCGCTCGACGATCGTGCTGGCGTACATGTTCATGCAGCTGCACATCACGATCGCAATGTCGGTGATCTTGAACCCGGTGTTGTACATCGCGGAACGTTCGTTGTTGGGCATGCACAAGCGTCCTCGCAACACGGAAGAACAAATCGTCGACGAAGAAAGCCAAGTGCCGTTCAGCAACGAGCTCCAAACTCCACCAGCCAAGGAAATCAGCGAGCACAACAGCAGCACGCGTCGCTCGATTGTGTCGCTCATTGACGCCGAACGTGACCCAGCAATTGACTTGGCCGCCGAGTACCGCGACCCAAAAAACATTGCCAAGTTCGTCGTGCTGCGCTGCACCATCGTTGGCATCCTGCTGGCGTTCGCTGTCGCGTTCCACGACCATTTCATTGATATCTCGGACTTCGTGGGTGCCTCGGCCATCTCGATGGGTTGTATTATTCTGCCGATCTTCTTCTACCTCAAGACATTCTGGAAGAAGCTGCCATGGTACCAGCGTATCATTGGTTCTGTCATCATCATCGTTTGCGGACTGTGCGGTGGCTACATGACGTACTCGTCGGGCAAGGCGCTCTTCACGGACAACTCGGGCGATCCAAACTTTGTGCACTGTCCTGCCAAGTACAACTCGGTGGTGTTTACCAACCGTACGTACTATGGTAACTAAGTCCACTAGCTCTGATCAACTCGTCGGTAGCTTTGCGCGAGGAGGATCATTAGCTTTCAGAACATAATTAAACAGCAGCATTCCCTACGTGGAACGAAGGTCGCATTCATCGAAAAATTTACGCCAACCTGATCATTCTAGCAGGCACTTGCCGTCCGATCGAAAGTAGCTTCGATCGCACAGCACGGGGGAATCAGAGTTCACATTCGTGAAATTCTCGCAAAATGGTGTGTCTAGTAAATAGAGACTCACGATGTTCGCCATCAGATCAGAATTGACTTGGTCACTAGTGTGTGCTCGGCACTGAAGTCCCCGATCAAGGCATCGCTTGCATTGAGCACAGCAGGAAGAATCCGCAAGGGATTGTGGTCCAATGATACCCGTGAAATACCGTCTGGAAGACCCTGCAGCACTGATGCGTCTTCGATGTCGTTCCCGATCAATGACAGGTCATACAGATCAATTAACAACAGCGATTCTGGAATGACTTTGATCTGGGAAAACTCGATGAACAGTGTTCCCACGTCCGGCCAATGCTCGTACAAATCATCAGGAATAACTGCAAGGTTCGTGTGGGTAAATTCCATGTCTTGCAGCAGATCTGGAAGCGGACCCAGGATGCCCTCAGGAATTGACGACAAATTGACGTGGGAGAATGCGATGAACACTATTCTCGGGAAGTACCGCTGCAACACAGCAGCCTCACGGGGCCAGTCCACGAGCGTCGGGTGCTTCACGTTTATCCCAATTAAATTCGGGAACTGATGTATGTCGCTGGGGACGACAAGCTCCGAGCAACGCGCGAAATTAATAGTTGACACAACGCGCTCATCAAGGAAAAGGAGGTCGCCTTCATGAGCAGTGGTGGTGTTGAAGTATTCACAATCGAAAGTGTACACAGAGCATGGATACTTGGATGGAAACCATGGAGAAATTACCAACTCGCAATTTGGATTCACTGGGAATCGGCTTGATGCGATGTTGGCAGTGGTATGGACCACCAGCACGAATATTCCTGTGAAAATGAAGAGTGCTTGTGCGGTGAAGTAAGCCACTCGCCATAGCGCTGATGTCGGTCTGTCAGCAGCCTCGCTTTCATTGGGATTTGATGTTGGATCGTTGATAGGTGACCACATGGACAGACTCTCATCCGTTCGTCCGCCCTGATGAACGACAGGAACCACAGTTGTCGACGTCAATGGAGTGAGCGAGTGGACATTTGTTTGGGCGGAACTCAGCTATTCTGCTGATCAAGTCAAAGCAAAGCCAGATACTCAAATGAGGCAACAACATGAACAGCAGCCCAGTTAGCGTGCCCGTGGCAATCATCTGGGACTCGGTCACTTCGCGTGAGAAGTAGACGTCGTTGTATTCCAAAGCCACTGGCAAGTCCCCAACATCAAAGTCAAAATCACGCCAGAACGGAATGAGCAGCAAAATAGGAACAGCCATGCACGACATGCCATTGAGGGATGCACTAACGAGGAGGCAAAGTACACGAGAAAGCGCTTTCCGATGATCGGACTGCCGCCGATTCATCCCAAACACGTTCTGGATGAACGGTGTGGACCAACTATTGAGAACCAGAACAGCCACAAGAAGATGATTGATGCTGCTGCTGCTGACGAGAAAACTGGCTCGGTATGCTTGAGTCATCTGGACTCCCACTTCGATCGCCTCTCGCACCATCTGAATTGCTGAAAAATGAGAGCTACCGACACCAAACACCAGTTTGTGGAACCGATTCACGCGAACAACGGTTTGCTTGGCGGATTGCCACCTCCGACTACCAACTGATCGATTAATCACCCCAGAAGATTCATGAACAGTGCCAGTCAACTTGAAAATGTGCTTGGACACCAGAATCGCCCACAAATGACGAAGCATAGTCCAGAGCCACGTGAGCGGAGCGAATGTTGGTTTACCTGCTTGCTTCGTTAGTGCAATAGCACCGATAACTGCGTTGGTATGCAGCAATGCCAGCAGCCCAAGAGGAGTTGCATATGCCTGAAGGTTTGGTCGAGTTGGATTGAGGAACAGCGCGTAGTATTCCATCTCCGGTTTGCCGAGATACCAAAAGTACATGGTTAGAATCCAAAGTGCTGCGGCGCACAGCGCGTGACCGACAGTTATCGTCGCCCACAACCAACGAAATGAGCGGAGCGGTAACGACAACCGCAACGACACATCATAGTCCAGCCACGAGGTCACTTTCACAAACACGGCCCGATTCCAACGCATGTGCGGCATGCCTCACCAGCTAAGCGAGCAGACAGAGAAGCGCTTGCTGAGCGAAACGCGAACGTGGGAATGAGATTGAGAGCGCAGCCTACAACCTATTCATACGTGGAGTGGGAGAGCTATTCGTGACCTGCGACAGGTGAGTTGCATCGATTTAACCACACATATCGATGTGTACACGCGCTGGTGTCGAGCGCTGCCGCGTTTGGCTGCATTTTTTTCCCGCGAGACACTATTCCGAAACACGTTGATGCTACCAAGACGTCACAAGGCAAGTACGAGAACGCCAGAACTGCAGGGACAATCAATGTCACACTGTCAATTAAATACCATGATTCGACTTGACTGAACGCAGGCCTTCCAGTCTCTCTAGGTTCATCGTAGCTTGTATTTCTGTTGAATCGGATCTGCCGGATCGGTGGCAATGACAACTGCGCGGTGCTTGCTCCAGACCAAGCGCGGTGGGATGCCATTGCTGTCGAATAAATGTGCGTTGGGTACCCGACTGGCCAGTCTCGGAAAGTTGCGAGTGATCAGTGACGACGTGAAGTCGATCAATGTGCGCGGTACGTTGCGGCCGTAGCCGCTGCTGCGCTTCTCGACGCGCTCGTACGCGAGTTCCAGAGGAACATCCAGACAGACAACATGGACGTCGAACCCGGCTGCTTTGACTTGATCGATGACGCTCGCGTATTCGTTGAAACTCTTGCCACTGCCATGCAAGATAATGTTCTTGCGGCACATGATGGCGCTGTACAAGTTCTTGCGAAGGATGAACTTGGCTTCGTCACGACACATCTGGTAACGCGTTTGAGGAGCTGGTACGCGTCGGTGTGGTTCTTCGCTCAGCGGTTCGTTACCCAGTCCAATGTTGAGCATGGCGTGGTAGAACTCGGGAAGCAGCGCAATGATCTCGTCGACATCAAAGTTGACAAAGTCCGACAGTTTGAGCTGCCCGACCGTGTCCAAATGGCTCAAAATCGTCGACTTGCCTGCCCCTGGGATTCCAATCAGCAACACAAACCGTGGCGTGACGATGTCTTGCGGAGCCGCCGCGTACAACTGGTGCGCAATGCGCGCATGCAGTTGCAGGCGTTCTTTGCTGAAGTATCCTTGTTCATTTGCATGGATCTGGAACGTCGACTGAGGTCTCGTTCCGCGGAAATGGTCGTCAGCAAGGCGCTCAACTGACGATGAGTCCGTGATCTCGTCTGCATTGTCCATCGCGGTGGCCGTGTGCGCCAGCGACGGCGGCATCAGCGACAGCTTCTCTACTTCGGACGCCACCTCGCGCTTGAAACTGAAGCTACTCGCGCTTTTCGCGTCAAGCGTCGAGTTGGATTTGTGCAGGAACAGCGGGCCGCAGCCCTGCAGTTCGATGACCTTGAAGCCTGCGCCGCGCAGATCCGTAATGAACTCGTCGATCTTGGCGGGGTCTTCCGCCAGGTGCACAAACACAGGGTCATCCTGGGCGCTCGACTTCATTGCCTTGTCGTACACGATATCGTCCGTGTTCTGGAGCGACGCGCCTTCGTCGGGGATCACGGCGCTCTCTTCCCCAAACACGATCTCGGCGCCATGCTTGTGCAGCAGCTGCGTGAGCTGCGCTTGCTGCGGCGACCCGTCGCGAGGCCGCGCGATCTGCACGAGGATCTGCGAGCGGAGCAGCAGCTCCTGGTTGCGCACACACGACTCCATCGTCGTCATGTGGAAGAACGTCACACAGACCAGCGCCTTGAGGCGTTTCTGCACGGCTGCGAGCTCCTTGTCCGCGAGGCGGCACGAGATCGTGACGCGCGACAGCTCCGGCACGACCGTCGAGCGCACGCACAGCCCCGAGATGTTCTGCTGCGCATAACCAAACACGTCCGCGATCTGCGCCAACGTGCCCGGTCGATTGACCACGAGCGCCGAGATGATGCGTTCCTGGTCGGGCTTGGTCGCGTCCGAGGCCGTGGCGAACGGCCGATCGGGTGACGGGATCTGCAGAGCACAGCGACGCATTGGCGAACGCACCATCAGCTTGAGAGACGCAGGCACGCCTCGCCATGGACGCGCCAGCGCCCGCGCCGTCATCATCATTGCGCAGTTGGCGACCGACCGCACTTCCACGACACAGCGGATACCGATAAGGGGTTCGTATGCAGAGGAAGCCGTAAACGGCAGTGGCGATCAAGCCAGGTATTGCAGGAAGTAGCTTGGAATACTGTACCAGCGTATGTATTATACCGTTATATATATGGTAGGTATCATTTTCTAGGGGTTCACTTCACACCGCTAACGGCAGTGATTAACGCAACGGTAAATCTGTCTCTTCCAGCAACTCACCAGCAACATAGAGGCATTTTTGTGAACAATCTCACATTAATAGGGCTCAAAACCAATTCCCGTCTAACCAATTAAAGCCGCTGACATAATGCAACAACTGACAGTGTGAAAAACGGCAGCCTCCYCGAGTTCAGTGTCTTGCCACGTAGATATCCGGGGCCGAGAACAATGGAACACTGACGATGAATATTTAAACACGCACTGAATGAAGAATTCATTTTGACACTTCGAAAGTCG
Organism: Lagenidium giganteum; assembly: GCA_002286825.1. Classification (NCBI taxonomy): domain Eukaryota; phylum Oomycota; class Peronosporomycetes; order Pythiales; family Pythiaceae; genus Lagenidium; species Lagenidium giganteum. The sequence continues at coordinate 54,126 of NSDO01000528.1, read as the reverse complement.
GCACGCAGTAGCGACACCTCTTCGACATACACAATACATGCCCAAACAGCCGACATAACGCACATCAGTTTTCGCCGAGAAGATCAAATGAGGTCGTCTCCAAACGCAATCGCTTGCGCGCTCGGTAGTCGTCGGCCTTCTCCTTCGCCTTGCGCGCAATCTCTTGGCCAATACGATGAAGGCGGTGCACCGACTGGAAGTACACATCCCGGTCGCGAACGCGCAAAGGATTGGTTCGGATGTGGGCATTTGTTAGCGCCACACAGAGACGGAAAATATCGTCGTACATTTTAAGGCCCCAACGAAATTTTGCGGACACGATCCGCTACAAGACACACATGCGGCCGAAAATTTTTTCAACCACGATGCGATCATGTGAGATCGCTCGATTTTGCTCTTCTTGCTCAGGGGTTAGCCACCAAATCTGGCTGCATTTCGCGTTGGGTGAATAGCGCGAATGAGGGCTGCCAGACCTTGGTATCCCTTGTCAACAAGAATCACCCAGTCATTCGGGTACTTGTCGGCAAGGGGACCACAGTCTGGGATGTGTCCTTCGTCCTCCTTTCGCAGTAACTGTGACTTGTGGAACGTTAAGTTTTCCTTGCACATCTTGAGATCATGAACCGAGCCAGGGTAGTGCGGTGTACAGTTGACAGCGAGACAAATGGGCTTTACAGAAACCTCCACTTTCACCCCGTATAAGTGGTGTTTACCACTGAAATACAACTTGGCCTCATTGTGGTTGCCTGACGGGCGATTGGTCATCTGAAACGTGACATCCGTGGCGTAGAGTGCGCATGGGTAGTTGTCAAAGGTGTTACCAGACGTCGTGAGCTTGCGCATCGACAGTAGATACGATTCCGCCGTCACTTGGTTGTCGTAAAGTAGTGGGGACACAACGCCCAGAAAACCAACGATCATCTTCTCAAAAGTAGGCGTTTTCATTCGAAACATTTTTGCCATTGTTGCCCACGTGGTTCCACTCTTCATGACGGTGAGGAGCATAAAGAACACGTCCTTGGCTGAGCAGCGGCTTCGTCGTCCGCGACCACAGCTCCATTGGGACGTAACATTGCGGCAAATGGAGTCCCACAAATCGTGAAACTCCCGCGGAGAAAACCCTGTCATCTCGAGGATAGCGGCGTTGCCACCAGCGCGGAAAAAGCGCTGGTAAATTGGCGTTGGCGACGCAATGTCGTCATCCAGCTCTGGTGGAGCGGTGTTTGGAAATGCGTCAAGATCCACATCGTGGCGAATGCGCAATTGCTGCATTATACGGATTGTTTCAAGTGTCTGCTCGGTGCTGGCGGCTGCGGATTGCATCTTGGTGGTTCAGCGTGACGGTACGATGTTTATGGATGTTTTGTTGGCTTGAGTGTGAATTTAGAAATGTGTATGACAATTCGGAATGCATCTCGGTGACGTCTGAGCCAGCCCAGCGCTCAAAGTCGATGGTACGAAACAAATTCGGCGCTCAAAATGAGAATTTGAAGTGATTTTAATTGTCTGAGTCTGGTCCGATCAGCCTGCTACCAAATGCTGTGGACATGTGTTTGATTTCTGTGGACAGGTCGGAATTGGTCGAGTCAAACGGAACTGGTCGTTAGGTCTAATGTGCACATGAAAACATTAAAATCTATTCGCGCGTTTCCGAGACTCGTTAAGCTACGCGTAGCATACAGCGTCTGCATTGTCGTTGGAAATATTTGCGAATTCAATTAAGTACGAAGAATCTGTTGGCGTTGGTTGTCATTTCACAACTGCGTCCAAGTGCACACATGGATCGGCAAGCCGAGGAGTTCTCGCTGATGGAGGCGTTGTGCTGGTCACGCCTCCGTGAGCTTCAGGAGCTAAAGACATAGCTGCACGCGATAGAGCAAATGCTCCTCCAGATCATTCAAACGCATGAGATCATGCAGTCGCAACTGAACGAAGACATCTCAATGGCCACGCGGTTTGCCGTTACCCACGTGACTGGCTCAGGAGGGCATCCGGTGAATCTGTGCTTCGGCCAATATTTGAATCAGGCAATGGCAAAGCTTAGGAGGGAAAGTGCGAACAATAAGTAAGCAACGAATCACGAATATTGTAACTAATAGGTACGAAAGTACTCCTGCAAACGCTCCTCGATGTCTTGCTTCTGTGTGATCTCGTGCATATATGTCTGTGAAGAAGGACTCTCGCGTGCTGAGCAGCACACAGTTCGCCACAATGAGAGACCTTAGCGCGAGATGCTTCTTCCGCGTCGTCAACAAATGGCCGTGACCCGTTTGCGAATAATGCACATTGGATAATGCAATATATGCCACAGCTGATTCCATCGCGTTGGCGCGGGGTTCGGATCCAAATGGGTGTGTCCTTCACGGTCATATCGTGTTCGTTATCCCTCTTCATCCACGTAAGCAAATGCCGAGAGGTAAATCGCTCCCAGTGAGCAACCAACTCGTCGCGATAGTGTGGTCTGGACAGAGGATCGTAGAAATACCACTTGACAGTCAAGCCTTGGACTGAAGCAATGTGCATAACCCAATGGGAATTCGAGACGTGCAGCGGGTAGAAGACGCAGCGTATCTCCCGTAGTTTAGCGCGAGGAAAGCTGAATGATCCCAAGGCTGCGAGCATTGAATCCACGACAAAGCAGTCATTGTAATGGGTCGAGACCATCTGCATCCCAGCGCTCAGCACGACATCTGACAGCAATGCGCGACCGGCGATCGCACCAACAACTTGGTCGAAATTGAGTCGAAGGTTCGCATTACTCAGCGTCGTTCGTACTTGAAACCCGGCGTCGAAAAATTACTTCTGGTACTTCTGGATCACAGCACTGGCCATTTCTTGTGAGGAAATCGTAGCTGGTGGAAAACACGGGAAAGCCAGCTCGGTTGCGTCGGTCTCGTTCCAGTTTTGCCGTAACCATCTGAGCTCATCTGAGTATTGGTGGCATCTTTTCAGGTAATGATAGTACGTCTTCACCTGATGAATGTACTCCCCAGAGAACATTAGCACATTAGCACATTAGCACAGTACACACTAGCACAACAACATATTGACACTCACTCAGAAAACTCGGGCAACGCGGCGAAAATGATGCTATCTTCTGTGCTGTTTCTTGTGTCAGGCCGCCACAGAGATCGTAATGCTGTCCTAGTGCGACGAAATCGTGCATTGCGGACTTCAATTTGTTGTACAGACCCTTCGGCACGACAAAGTTGTGCATGTATGTTTGTCTGTCTACTTTCTGCAAAGTAACATACGGCGATCGTTTGCTCAAGAACTCGTTCTCACAGCGCACATCATATCGTCGGAGTGTCTTAACGACAACCTCAGCGTTCGGGGTCAACCGAGCCCAAAGGAGCAATTCATCCAGTCTGACTGGTGCGGTGCTTGTTTCCTGTACGATCGCGAGTCGATCTTGATCACGCTTGGCTCCACGACTGTTTCGATGCTGCCACTCCTGCAGAGTTATAACATCCACATTGCGCTCGTTCATGCCACTGGGTTTGGATGGGGTGTCAGCAAGCGCAAGCTGAGATATTAAGTTTTGGTAAAGAAACTTGTGACGGGTGATCGAGAAAGCTTCGCTTTAGATCCACTTCGTGATCATCGTCAGCCAAGACCACATTTGGCTGTGACTTGGAATCAGGGGTCCACCGTGACATGAACTGGTCAATGACTCGCTGCAGGTCGTCGTATTGCTGGTAGAAGTCGACCGAAGCCTGGGACTTCATGTGTTGTTCGACAGGGTCCAGCAAACGTCTGACGACGTTGAACCTGTCACAATCAGACAGCACCATCCATGAATCGCGCTCACCAGTCTGCAGTCGTACATATTCCACGCCGTCCTTCCGCGAGGTCACGTCTTCATGCAATTTCGATGACAAAGATGGCTTAACGGCAAGGGTTGTCAGGGGGTACCCAGCAACTAGGACACGTGCCTCGTCATCATGTGCCACATCGGCTTTCTCCTGGGTCGAAATCTTTTTCATGGCGTTGCTGGACGCCTCGATAGCAGAAAGCGTCGCCTTAATTTCCGGAATTATGGTTGTTACTTCCGCCATATTCCACCATGGATCAATGCTGATGATAGGAAGTTCCGCTTCCTTGCGCTGCATGTGCACCCGGATCAAGTGGGTACAGGGGATTCGGCGCGTTGTGTTGAACTCGCAAGAGCAAGTTGACTGAACGATATCGACGTAATGCTCGTTCTCTCCGTGCCGCACGACGTACTTGTCTGACCCGGTAAACGAGGGTTTGTGCTCTTCATGATGGTCACGTTCACGTTTGGGTCTGTCTTCATGCTAGACAATGGACGACGAGTCCGAACCGTTGTCAAAGTCGTCATAGCCATCATACCCGTCGCTTTCAGGAGCAGAACCTTCCGTATCTAGTTTCTGGTTGGCATCTGCACCGTACACATAACGACATTATCACGACGCCACACAATGACATGACACATCTCCACATTAGCACGTTATGCCACTTACCCACTGTACCCGGTATGGCAGCAATCGGCAGTCTAACGCACGCGACGGAGTCGAAACTTGACACGCAGATCTCACATTGCTTCAAGACGTGATTGAACGTGAAGTCGCTCAACAGCAAGCGGGCCGTCTTCAAGAAAGGAGGTGTCCACGACTGCAGACGAGGGGACAGCCGATGGGAAGTGATCTACGCGACTACTTTTTGGAAGACACTCGCTTGATACTGCAATATGCAGCGAATGCACTCATCGAGACCGACCTTTTCACCAACGAAATCTTTCAGCTGTTTCCACGAGGCTTCAATGCGGTTCGACGTCGGATTTCCCGAGGTAAAGTAGCGTCCTCTTTCGCCCACATATCGCGACAAGACAACCAATTCTTGTCAAAATACTCGAGGAAAGCCCTGTGATTCTTATCCATCGCTTCACACAACGCAGCGTAGGCGGCGTTGAAACCTTGTTCTCGATGATGTGGCGAAGTGGCGATGGAACTTTCCGCGAATCCTCGACGATGGTAGCAGATAAATAAGTACTATATTCCGGGTGGTCGGTAGATATATTCCGGTACGATCCCGGTATATCTACTTCATCAATACCTCCCATATAGGATAGGTCAGGTAGGACAGGATATCAAGTATCAGAGGTTAGAGGTCCAGAGTAAACAGAGCAATCAGAGCCAAACTTTCCAGCAACCACTCAAGTCCCTCGCCTCCCCCAAGTGTCCTGAGCCCACTACAGGAGGCCAGGCAAAGCAGGTGAGCGCGGCAGGAAGCGAAAGACTCTCACTAACCCCGTGCCTAAGCTGAGGGCACGTTAAAGTACACGAAGAACGAGAACGCGTATTGCCAAGGGAGTTAACTAGATCTCCTACAAACTAACCTGCTTCTGCCTCGTCGAAGTATCCACGGTAGAAGACCCCAACCGAACGCGTCGCTGAAGACAAGTCCATCGAACGCGTTCACCAAGCAGCGACAGCAGCGGATGCTTCCGCGACAAGACCCACGCGTGGATTGTGAAGACCGAACTCCCTTCGCGGTCTGGGTACACAGTGTGAAGTCAAGAGAAGAAGCAAGCAGAACGAGGCAACCCCATCAGGCAGCCGCGAACCTTGTGACGTGAAGAAGCGCGATTTGAAGACCCGCTTCGTCACAATGACTGTACATCATATCGCAGAATATGCGCTCGATCTCAATCCGCTCGCCCACACTCATTTGGTACGTGCGTGCGCTGAGGACTTTCCGAATCCATTTCACGGCGTGGAACTGGCATAATATAGTCTGCACATTAGTACATTAGCGCATGAAAACATTAGCACAAACGAACATCCCCACAATTACTTGGCCGTACCTTCGCACTTGGAAATTCACTCAGAATTTGTGGTTTTGAAGTACCGAGCAAACTGAGTGAGCGTCTCTCGCCTCTGATCCAGTGCGAGAACGTCGCAGACCGACACACCGCGCCCGGTACCGACTGTGGCTAAGAATAGTAGATCACCTTACCGAGGTAAAATCCGTGTTGATTGGTATTGTGTGTCGAATCGAACACGAGTGACTCCCCCCATCGACGCATAACCGCCCGCTGCGCTTGCGTTTGCAGCACGATCGCACACGTAAGTCCGCGCTCATTCTGCATAACCAGACAAGCACAGCCTTCATGTCTGACAAATTCGTCGAGTAGCCGCTTCAGACCTTCTTCCGACGTATTCTTGCCCAAACGCACAATGTTTCTTGCAGACTCGACAGACACCTGAAAGCCCGATGTCGACGTCAGATACGAGGCAATCTGACGGCATCGATAAGCGCGTCGAGAACACCAAGAACGCGTTCTTCGGCAATCTCCGCAGTAGACATGTACTGATCGTACATCTCTTTCGTTGTGGCGTGGTTATGCGTATTGTACTGAAGACATAGATATACTGTCACGAGTTTTCCAGCACCTTGCATTCAAGTGATCCGTACCTCATCGCGCGCTTTCATCACCCAGGCATGAGTTGTTGGGCTTCGCACAACCTCTGCAATTAACCTGGCGTCGCAACCAGTGGCGCGGTCGCATCTCGCGCGCTCCCCTGTTCCTCGTGTGCGCTGTACGATGCCGTGCGTGCAGCGACAGTTGCGTTGTGCGATACCGAAACGAGCGGGAAGCACTCTTTCGCGTTTTCCGTCTTACTGCGTGCAACAATGACAACCGCACAATGCATTTACACATTTGCAGCACGTCAGCACAGTATCACATTGGCTCGTCAGCACATTATCACATAATAACATTGGAACATTCGCACACTGGCACATTTACCTGTTGTGGCGCTTCACAGTCCTGGATGTGCGCACCCGGAAACGCAACCAATGCGCACGTTGATGGGCTTCCCATGCTGCTTCGAACGTGAGCCAGTCGGAATATTCCGCATCGTTCGCAAATGCCGGCGCGGCAGTCCGGATGTGATGCACTTGTTCCCACGTTGACTTCGTGGACATCCGGGCTTCATAGTTGCAACTATACCGTCGTCGTTGAGCTGCAATCTCGGCAGCTCCACCGTCTTCGGCGCATTCCGAGGCTTCAGAAGTAGGTGCACGTTCTTGTTCTTCGTTTAGGGACTTCTCGAGGCCAGTGATTGCCGTTGCGTCTACGACATCACAACCCGTGATGCGCTCCCGAGAGATCAATTCGCCGTCCGGTGCTTCGGGGGTTGCGTCACCCTCCACATCCGCGTCATTCCAGTCCTCGGCTGTGAGTAAAAGACGCATTTGAGCGTCAATGGACGCCATCTGGGTCGAACGACGAACCAGGCCAACCCTTGCGAGCACATACACATCACAACTTTATGCCATCCACCAAGTAGAAGCCGGATTCGTGTGATCGCACCGCCATCGGTAGTCGATCGTCTGCATTCTTCTTCTTTTGACGCGATTTGGTCGCTTTTCGGGCGCCTTTGGCGCCTTTGGCGCCTTGGCGACAAGAACACGTCTGTGGTACGCAAATTGTGTTATTAGATATTCACCCAAGTGGCGAGGGTCAATTTCAGCCACGCATACCATCATCTAAATCCAATTGGCGGCTATTGTCCTTGTCTACGGCGGTTTTGGTGTTTGGGTTCTGCCGTTCGCGCTTTGTTGACGCTGGCAGCGTCGCAACGTTCACAGTTGAACCTGAGTAACCGAACAAGTCATTAGGCATCACACAAACCAGTCCAAATCAATCAATTGTGACATCCAAACCTGCATCCGCGTCCATTTTCCCCCCGTTCTGGCTCCGGTTCCTCGTTTCCCGCGCTCGCCGCCGCGGTTGGATCGCCGCGTGGCGGGACAGGATTTCCTGTATTGTACTGTACTATGTGTCTGCCACGGTGCTGTCGTTCCTAGCCGAGTGATCACGGTAACCGTCATGTTTTCTTTCATTTCTTTTTCTTCCGTCCCACTCTTTTTGCTTACCAAGAATGTACTGGCTTTGTACCCGATAATGTTGCGAAAGCCACGCCGCCCCGCTAACATGGTCTCCTAGGTGCAGTCGCTCCGTGGAGACAGGTCAAGGAAGTGCAGCCATGTGCACTCGCTCGATCGTGGCGCACTGGGTAACCGCATGGCGATGTCGCCTCGACGAAAGATTCGAATAGCCCATTAGAACTCTTGAGAATATATAAACCACAACTCGACTATCACAGTACATTGCTTTGCCAGTGGTCCAACCAGGTAATGTGGCCAATATTTGACCACATATTCATTAAATGATCAAATACTGCGTCCGCACAGCGTTATCGATCTCCGGCGGAGTGGGCCAGGCAACATTATCGGTACAAAGAAAGTTCAAAAAATTTAAGCAAAAAGAGTGGGATGTAATGAAAAGAATTGTAAGAAACCAATCGGAATACACTCGCAGACACAAAGTACCGTGGAGAACACTTGCTCGCCTAGGTACGACGCCGTACACTATCAGACACATAGTACCGTGGAGAACACAGAATGCGAAGATTCCCGCGCAAATCGCCGCGTGAACCCCAGAACGCAGCGGAAGCGGGGAAAATGGACGCAGACGTTGGTGCGGTGCGTGAAAATGATGGAATACGATCACGTGTGACTCAGCTTTTGGTCAATTTCTGTCTGCGACGAAGCCGACCACATGAAGGTGCCAAAATGAAGCCATCGACTACCTGCAAGCGAAAGGAAGGTGCGAACGTGGAAATGAAATGCCAGGTGATCCGTTACAGCTGACATCGGGCATGAGGGCGCATTCTGATGATCCAGACAACGCATCACAAACGCCACAATCGAAGCGCGCCAAAAATATCGATTGGGACGAGAGCGTCGCTCTACCCGCATGGCGTCCATGGACGCCCAAGCGCGCATTGTCGTTGCCACAGAAGACTTGCTTTACACTGAGCAATGCGCGAGCGACTCAGAGCATTGTGAAGAAGAAGACGCGAAGGAGATGCTGGTGAGTGGGGAGTCTTCGGACTAGCAGTCCGAAAAATGCCAGTCGTATTGCATGCCAAGGCGTAGATTTAGCACCAATTTCGAGGCGCGTATGGACACAAAGGCGAAGTGGGAAGCGATACATCCTGTCGTGACCGTCGCGCCGGCGTTTACAAATGATACAGTCGAGTTTGCCGATTGGAAGGCGTTCGAAGATGCCTGGAAGGCACACCAGCGCACGAATTGGGTACGTTTCCGCGTACGCACGTCCACGACGGTGCGTCGTCACAACAGGTAAGTGTGATAATGTGGTAGTGTGCAAATGTGGTAATGTGGCGATGTGCTAATGTGTCAATGTGTCAGTTGTGGCTGCACCATTCAAATATCGACCCCGAAGCGGCGTGACAATGTTAATTGTGGCACGCATTGTGTGATTCAATTTGCGCTTTTTGCCAGTGGACGGCGGGACGTGCACAATTACGAAGAGAATGCTCGAGCATAGGTCGACAACAACGAATTGAAGTTGCTCAGGCTTCATATCTTGTGGAAAATTGTGTGCTGCTCGGCGCGACGAAGTCCCTGTGCACGTGAGTTTGCATTGAAAATCTCGAAACAACAAGATGTTCACGCACGCTTGCAGGAATATGCTCGACTATATTGATAGCAGAGGATTATACATAGTTTCAGTACAATCGGACGTTTTGCTTTTCAGATATCGTGTGCTCTCCTCCGAGTCTTGCCATTGCCTGATTAAGGTATCGCACAAAGCATAATTCGAGTCATCACATCACATTCGAAGTCTCAAACTACAACGTGAAGTCACGGGGAAGCACCCTTGCAGAGCCCAATCTCACCTGGTCGAGGGGTGAGCGCCCCAGTCGCGGCAGTCATATTCTCATTTACCTGCATCGTAACAAGCAACCGTATTTGTCCGCTATGGGGGAAGAGATCTACACCAAACGTCGTCGTGCGCAAGCGAAATACCGAGCGTAACGGCGCATTCGACTTGAGCATTCTGTGCATGGCGTAGTCGGTGATGATGGATTTGATGAATAGGTCAGTCGTCGCCATTCAACCTGATTGCGTCAGAAATACGTCATAACGAGGTCAATACAATCGATCCGCGCATACAAAGTTTGGAAACTTGAAATTACTGATTTCACACAGAGACGTGAAGGAAACACGGCAAGAAATTATGACTAAACGTCATACAAAGTAAATTCTCTTGAGGTCTATTCGCTCACCGCGCGTCGTTGTTGCGGTTCGAAACGAACAACAGCGAATATCTAGTCATCTCCATTTATTGATATTTATGACCAATCGTGGCGTGGTCCGACGACGAATGCATCGCGGCGCCACCGTCGCTGCTGCTCCGAATTGAAGAGCGTGGTCAATTTCATGTTTATTTCACTAAACAACAACAGAGGCAGGCCACTAAAGTGCGCGTACCTTGGCTTAGATATAGGGAACTAGGAGCGTTGGTGTGTGAAATGAAATATATATATTCATTTTTCGTTATTGTACGCATAGCACATGCTAGTTAGAATTAATCTATCACCTCTGGATATACAACATTCCTCACGCGAAAACCCGCTTCCGTTCGGCCTCCTACAGCCAATATCTTCACCCCCTTTCGCTCTTCAATTCGCGTGAAGACAACAAAGCGCTGGCCGTGCGAAAACACAACTTAAGGCAAGTAGATGTCGACTTTGTTCATCGACTGACCTTGACTCTTGTTGATCGTCATTGCAAAGGCTACACGGATGGGGAACTGGCGACGGCGTAACTGGAAGAAGTAATCTGAGCTTACAAATGAGACAGCAAGAGCACAATCCACATTTGAGTTTTTTTGCTAGGTTACACAGTGAATTGGTACGATTTTAGCTGCAAAAGGACGTATCGTTCACAAAAATTGGGGTCCGGATAGCTGAGCTAGAGCCTCCAAGCTGGGACACCTGGCTGCAACCTTACTAAGTACGATTTTTGTTTGTTAGTGTTTTGGAATCGCCATGGCGAGAGCGATCTATAAATGCGCTCAGAATTAGTTGTTTTCGCTGTAGTCGCTGCGAAATGCACGATTGCAAGTTTGAGACGAAACCTCTCAAATCTTTTCTGACGGTTCAAATTGAAAAGTGATGTGGACACATCATTTTGATCTTGAGCTGCCCTAGATCGATTTTCGCGTCGAGGTTTCTTTTTGGCCTCTGTCCCGTCACTTTGCTGCTGCGTCGGAGCCTGGTAAATGCTGTAGTCTGCATAGCGCTCAGGAACGTACTTCCTGATCTTGTCACACAGGTCGTGGACATTTTCGGAGTTGATCGGTGGGGCTGGTACTGGCTTCAATAGTGCAAGTAAACTCACAGCTCGGTCCTCCGTCACGAAAATTCCGTCATACGCTTTTCGGAGGTCGAAGAAGACGACATTTTCACCGACGTTGGCTGCGGAATCGGAAACGTGGTGTTTCAAGCTGCACTTCAATTTCCCGTTGGAGCAAGCTTTGGGATAGATATCAATGACAAGGCAATTGAATTCATGAAAACCACAATTGCGGCCCACGTCGAAGCATTTCCAATGTTGAATAACGTGATTCCAGTGACCGACGATGTCCGAAAGCCGTGATGGTGCACGGGGATGTATATCCAGTCCAGCACCATCCTCTACAGCAACAACGTTCTCTTTGATGAAGAAGATGACCTGATGATGGAAACGTTTGTCATTCACTCAAATTCACTCCAAGCGCTGGCTGTCTTCAGACCATTTTGCGGGCGTCATCGCGAAAAATGGCAACGTCCATTTTGCTAACTCTGGACATTGGCTAGTGATGTAGAAATCGCCGTTCACTGGGCAGCAAAGGTTAGGCCAGTCTACATATATAAACGATGTGAATAAAGCAACCACAGGCAGTGTTTTCGCATAATAGCGTTTGTCATTGCCTTCGTCCGCCGCCAATCATTTATACCATAAGCTCCGTAAGCTCCAAAAGCCAGAAACCTGTCCCAAACGTGATCGAACCCGACCGGTATGAAGCGCACGTCGACTGCAGCTGGTCAAACGTGTTCCAACCCAGTTCAAAACCTGTCGGGTTTCAGCAAGCCGCCAGCAACTCACAGCACCAGGATAGACAAACGCAACTGAGTCAGCCGCAAACCTATTCCAAACGCTCGAACCCGACCTGTAGCGGGGCTACACTTCATTGGATTTCTTGCCACGCAAAGAAAGCAAGTGAATTTGCCACATTCATTGAACGCTGTGCATGAATTGTGACGATTGCAATTTGGTTGCAATTCCCTAGTCAAAATTGTCAAATTGGCAAAGATTGTCGAATTGGGCTGCAACCGCCCAATCGACCTACATTCTGACCGTTGCGATCTTGAAGGGTCACGGCGCCTGTTGCAGGTCTGACGGGACACAATTCCCATTAATTGGAGACCATTGTTAGTTGCAACAATACATGTACAAATATATCTACAATAATTTTAGTTCAGCGGGGGCACTTCTGACAAGCAGTGAGGCTGCCCCCAACAGTGGCCCTCTGGCCGCCCCGCGCCCACTGTGCACCGCCGGGCTCCACGCGAATAAAGCTGCTTGCCGTCCCGCCATCCTCGATACCACCCCAATACAAGAGCGTAACGCAAATCCGGCCCGCCCATTGGCCAGATTGGCCCGAGACGGAAAAATCGCCATTGGTCGAAAGTCGCGCCGAATCCGGCCAGACCATTGGCCAAATCTGCGCATTCGGCGCGCCCATTGGCCAACACGTCCTCTCGCCCATCGGCCAAAATTTATGTCGTTCGCATTTTGCGTCATCTGATTGGCGCGCTCTGTAAATGTTGTGATTGGTCGAAATCCACGCACTGCACTGCAACTCGGTTAGGTGCGAACCATACATTGACAATGACGGTTCTTTCAACAATCACTGCTGGCCGCTTCAAGTGCGCGCGCAGGCAGACGGCAAGACCGCAGCGACAGAGAGGTCGTGTGCGCGAGGTGCGCTGCGTGTTGCGAGGGCCTGGGTGCATGTTGCGTGTTGTGTGCTTGCATATTCATGTGTATGGTGTTATCAAACGTATATACAGAGTCTGATGGGCTTTCAGTGTGCATACTCTCAGCCAAATGCAAACAGGGGCGCAATGGATTGGAAATATTCAATGGAAGCACTTCAGAAAACTCAATATATCAAGACAGTATTTCGAATGGTAGTGACATATAATATCATACATCCAACGTTTCGTTACCCAAGCGCCCAAAGCGATGATTGGGAATGCTTCAAGCCAATGTGAGGTAGGTTTGTGATTGGAAAATCCACGCTCAACCGCATTTCCCAGAAGCTCAGCGCTACGACAAAGCAAAAACGATCGGCAATCACGTCAATCGTAGTTGCACGGCTTTAGCTTATCCGCCTATTTCTATTTCGGTCTTCTACTAACATGTAGCCGCACGCTTCGTCGTTCCCACTATGCTTCATAGTCACCCACAACCTTGTTCAGCCGTGCTACTTGTGCTGAGTACGGAGAGACCACCTTCACGCTGATTACCGTATTTCGTTGTTCATCAGCAAATCGGCGTCCATCAGACCTCACCTCATTGTGGATGTAGATTAGGAATTCGACCACGAGACACACTTTCAACTCGTTCTCACGATCGGCGTCATCCTTGGATCGAGTCCCTGCCGTATCATTGTAGCTCCAAATCACAGCTCTTCTCTTGCCTAAGATGTCGGAGTCGATCAATCGCAGGTCGTGCAGATACGGCAAAATCTCGGGTCCACGATGGACCAGCTTGTATGCGTAGTGATCTTGGTTCATCTTTCCAATTCGGCGTTCATTCGAAACTGCGTCGTTAGCTGGATTTTTGCGCCATGCCGATTCACCATGGTAGGCATCAGTGCTGTACCAACGCCGTGATCTTTTGCGTCACTTTGGTATTGCTGCTTGATCTCGAGCGGTAGGTTGGAGAATGGGGGAAGTTGTTGTACGTCACCAAACATGAGCATCGTCGACGGTCGTTTGTCTCCCAAACACAGCGGAAGATTGAATTCGGCTGTCTGCGCGGCTTCTTCATTGACCACAAATTCAATCGCAACTTGGATCTTCTTCGCAGAAGAATCCTGCAGGCCACAAAAAGTCCGCGCCGCCAACAAATGACAAAGGCAGACCAGGAAAGGATTGGAAAAAGGAAGCAACATGCTTGAAATGTAGGAAGAAGAGCCACATCGCTCCAGACGGTCAGTCCAAGCCTGAAAATGAAGCAAATCGCTTCATCAACGACAGCAAGTACTGTGTACTCGAACTTGAGGCAGAAGCACGAAATAAAGATGATGTATCACAACCTGTGTCAGTTTTCATTGACAACGGATGCAGCCTCAACGGTGTTTCGGAAGAACTTGTCCAGAAATTGGGTTTGAAGGTGCAAGAAATGCCCAACTCAGTTATGAAAGTGGATCTTGGTTTCGGTAAATCGATCCAACAGACTCGACGAGAAGCCGAACTCGTCTTGAGTATTCCTGGATTTCCTAAAGTTTGTGGACATTTCCAAGTCATGCCAGTGCCGGAAGGTAACGACGTGATTTTGGGGATGCTATGGCTCACAGAAAACAACCCGAACATCGATTGGACAAATCTGAAGATTTCTCCTCGAAGTACAACTAGAGTACATCCAGTGCCTTCAGCTGCACCGGCACGGTTCGTCACAGGCTGTCGCCGAAAGCGTCATCAACAAAGAGAGAGAGAGATCTAGGACTATTACTTGCGTAATGGTCATGATGGTGAGCAAGGAAGGGCACATGAAGCTAATCTCGATGAAACCGCTCGCGAAAGGGTGATGTTGAGTGTGTGTTCGTGGTAAACCCGCACGATTCAGAAAAGGCCGAGCGATTCAAGCAACAAGGGTGGGAATCCCTAAGAGATAATCCTGCCTATGATATTCTTGTCAAGTACAAGGATAGTGTGTTTCGGACAGAATTGCCGAACAACACACCACCTGTCCGAGAAGGAAGGCATCGAGCATGAAATCCACTTGAAGCCTGGAACTCAACCAATTTCTGTTCGACAGTGGCGACAGAGTCCAGAACAGCGGAAGGTGATACAAGATTGGACGCAAGATATGATTCGCGCCGGAATCATTCGTCCAAGTACTTCAGCATTTTCAGCACCAACGTTTTGCGTGAAGAAACCGGTTGGCTCGCACGTCGTCCACTACTATCGCCAACTCAATGTGGTGACCATTCTACCAGCCATTCTAATGCCACGCAAAGAAGATGCGTTCGACGCCATGGCATGGAGCCATTGGTTCTTCTGTATGGATCTGTTGTGGGGTTACTACCAAGTCAACCTTCGTGAACAAGACATACCGTACACAGCGTTTGCTACCCCGGATGGGTTGTACGAGTATTTGGGAACTTCCATGGGACTCAGTGGTAGTCCTGGAACGTTCAATCGACTGTTACAAAAGGTGTACAGCGATTTACGCGACGTGATGCACATCTACTTCGATGATATCTACATCTTCACGAAGAGTTCGAATGTGACTGACCACATCAACGCAATCGATCGTGAGCTTCAACGGTGCGAAGAGCAGCAATTGTACATCAAGCTGTCCAAATGTCAGTTTTGCGTGGATGAAATTCCATGCTTGGGAGATTTCATCGGACGAAACGGTGTTTGAATGGATCCAGACAAGGTGAAAGTGATTCACGATTGGCCAATTCACATGCGCAAGAAGCACATGGAGAGCTCCCTGGGAACTACCGTTTACGTATCGCGCTTTTGCCCCGATTACGCTCAATATGCAGGCCCCTGCATGAAGCAATCAAAGGAAAGAAGTCAAGTGACCCGATTCAACTTTCGGAATATGAAATCGCTTGTTTCAAGGAGCTGAAGCGACGACTCTCCACTCCACCTGCGACTTCCAGATTTTTCCAAGCCATTTGGAATCCGGATGGATGCATCCAACTTTGCAGTTGGGGGCGTCTTGTTTCAAAACGAGGGATGGCAGGAGTATGCTGTCGCATATGAGCAGGAAAATGAAATCTGCTGAGCTGAAGTACCCAGTTCAAGAACAAGAACTACTCACAATTATGCATGCGCTGCGAGTTTGGCGCGTGTATTTGCTCGATCGTCCATTCAATGTTGAGACTGATCCCAAGAGCATCGAGACAATTCTGACTCAAAAAGCAACCAACCAACGGGTTGCAAGATGGTTTAATGAACTGACCGAGTATTAGCCACAATTCAAGTGGATTCCAGGCGAGTTCAACAAGATTGCTGTTGGGTTGTCGCGAAACCCAGACTTCGAGCACAAGGCGGCTCAAGTCAGCGTGAGAGAGCTATTGAAAGCTGCGCGAAACCGAGAAGTTGTTGCAGTGATGCGAGCAACTGAAGTGTCTATTGAAGACATGACCAAAGGGTTGTATTCGTCTGATTAACGAATCAACAAGATCATCGAGAGCATTCACAGTGGAAGTGTAATTCCCCGACACTCTCTAGATAAAGACAAACTTGTCTACAAAACCTAGGACAATGAAAAAACACGCCTGGGTATCCCGAACAACGAGGATCTGAAAAATCGTGTGATCTTTGAGAATCATGACGTGAAAACGGCAGGTCATCCAGTATATTTCAAGACTTATCTGGCAGTGCGTGAAAACTTCCACTCGCCCAAGATGAGCAAGTACATTCAACGTTACGTCAACACCTGCGAAATGTGCCAGCCTAACAAGGCGCGTCAAACGAGACCGCCAGGACTGTTGAAGCCACTCGAGATTCCAAGTGGGAGATGGATGGACATCACACTGGATTTTTTGGTCTCGCTACCGAAAACAAGCAACGGATGCGATGCGATCATGGTCATTGTTGATCGTCTAACCAAGCGCGCAATCTTTATTCCGACGATCACTACCGCAAAAGCTACTGATATCGCTGACATTTTCGTCAAAGAATATGTCAAAGACCATGGCATTCCAAGAACGATTGTGTCAGACCGTGATCCAAAGTTCACTTCCAAGTTCTGGACTGAAGTAATCAAGATACTTGGAACATAGCACATCTTGTCATCAGCTTTTCGCTCACAAACATATGGTCAAACGGAAAGGACGAACAGGTTCATTGCCGACTACCTTCGTGGAGTCGTCAATCCAACTCAAGATGATTGGGAGGAATTCCTACATCTTGCGGAGTTTGCGTACAATCGCAGAATCCATTCGTCCATTGGCATGTCACCGTTTGAAGCCGATCTAGGCTATGTACCGTATTTCCCTGATAACAGTGCATCTGATTTCTCAAGCGTTTTTGCTGCGACAAGACGCAATTCTGAAGATTGCACAGGAAGCAATGAGCGAAGCTCAAGAGCGAATGAAGAATCAGTTCGACAAGAATCGACCATATCAGACCTTCAATGTTGGCGATCAAGTCTTAGTGGATGCTCGCGACCTCGACGTTCGTCACAAAGGATTTGCAAAGAGCAAGAAACTAGCTCGACGCTTCATTGGACCATTTCCAATCGAAAGGAGATGCAAAAGGATAGTTACCAGTTAACCATGTCCAAGGATCTCAAACTGTACCCGGTATTTCACACCTCGTTGGTGAAAAAGTATAACAAGGATGTGCGACAGCAGCGAACGCCAAAGGTCCTGCTAGCCGATGGTTCCAAAGGCGACCTTGTCGACGCCGGGATTGGTCACCGCCAGAAAATGGCAACACTTAGTACAAAACTCGTTGGCTTGGCGAAACGAACGAAGAAGCCACCGGGAACCAGAATGGAATTTAACTCACCCAGCGCCGAGCTTATCGCCGATTTTCCACGATAAGCATTTTCTATTGCTACTATGGGAGCCTCGGAATTAACCTTACTGCGGGTCAGCCAATCAAATTCGTATGTGATGGCTTGAAGCCTAACCACGATTCCCAATGATAAGTGAGATCAGCCCTCTGATTGGCTAAGTCTAATCACGAATTGCTTGGTCGGTGATCACTAATTCGTGGCTGGAGCAGTTGTCAAGAAATAACGGGAGTGCTTGCAATGCACTTGGCGCCATTGTTGTGGGAACATGGCCAGTCAATTCCAATTCCGTTACCCCGCAGGAAGGAAGCAACAAGCCACGAAGCAAA
>NSDO01000528.1:0-16424 GCA_002286825.1 Lagenidium giganteum | reverse complement strand
TTGTTGGCCGCACACGTCATTTGGAGCGCTCACGTCACAGATCCAGAATCGTTAATTCCCATAAATATTGGAGGGAGTTTACTGAGTGCAAAATTATAAAAATATGCGTGAGTTCGGAGGCGTAAATCTTAGGTGCGCTGGCAGTAATTTGCTGGGAAAGTAAATCGGAGCCTTGATATGAACGAATATGATTGGTCGAGCTTATCATGGAAAATCGTCGATGAGAATTCAAGGTTTTTTCTTATCGACGATTTTCCACGTTAAGGCGCTTGGTGGGTTAACACAAATTCCATGATTGATCACAGCCTACTGGAAAAATCAAGAGGAAACGTCTTCGCAAAGGAAGGTCATGTGACGCATCTGCGTCATGAATACATGCATGCATCCTTCCCCCAGTTGAAGGCATCCATGCTACATTGAAGACCGCAGCAGTATAAAAACAGAAGGTAGTAAGGACATGTAATAGGTGTGTTTATGCTACCGTGCCACAATACGCACTAGCAGTCCTAGAAAGGCATAAGCGGATCAATCTCACTTTCATTTTTGCCTCTTGCATTCAACAAGCTTCCTCTCCTATTGTGTTACAACATCACGTTTTACCAAATGAATGCACGTCGCATGCGTGTTGGAGCTAACCAGCTCATACATCAGCAATCCATCCTTCCATGTTGTACCTTGGTCGTGGTCGGATGCGGCGGCGGTCATCCGCAAGTCATGTGTTGTGCCTCGCAGCCATGGTGCACTGTGTACCAGCTGCACCGTCACATTGATACGTGTGCGGCACCAACGAATACCGCATCGTCCGAGGACGCATGCCAGTCGTATTCACCTCTCCGAGTGTCACGAGAACTTGTTCGTCCCAAATCCCTGACCAGCCGCCATTTCACGCCATTAAGCATCGCGTCCACGCGCGATCGCATCAGCGTCCAACCAGACAAGTGCCCGGGTCCCAGCTGCTGCTGGCGGTGGAGTCGGATGGGTGCAGGCAAGCATGCGTCGGTTCACCAGCTTCGGCGCGGCTTCAGAACGAAGAAGATGAAGATTTTTCTTTTTCATGGCTGTGAAAACGTTTTCTGATGCAAACCATCGGCGAGCACTTTCCAAGCGAACACATCGCACTGCACAACAACACTGCTCCAGACACACTTGACGTGCCTGTTGAGATGTGGATTCATTGATGGCGTGTCCGTCAGCGAAGCACTTCGTCTGAATCCATTGACTCACAGCCAATGAGCGCGAACGTAGAACATGCTGACTTACCATTCGACGGTACAATGAGTGCTTGCTTCCAACGCAGACTCACATGTTTTGTGAAGCTGTAGCAGTGGCAGTTGCTCAGTTACATCGATACGTTAGCGGCATCAATGAGTACCCGTGTTGATTGAAGACAATCTCCGTCGCATCCTCGTCTGGAACGCAAGCAATAAAGGTTTCACTGGTTGATCTGGCGCGTTCCGGATCAAGCTGTCCGGGACATGCGAATTTGACGTGCACGCGAAAGCTCTGCCCCGACCGCTGTTTCTCTAGCTGGGGAGAACACCATGGCACTGGCAGATATGCAGCTTCGAACCTGAATACCAAATGTGCACCCATTGCTCATAAGACATGTTCATATCTACACTGCGAAAGCATGTTTTCTGTCAGTGCGGTGCCATATAAGTGCAGCCTAACCAGTGTTTCTCACCTCGTTTAGGTCACTATTTCCGTTCGTGCCGAATCAAGTGTACTAACTGGCCGCACGCACGTCACCGCATTACCTACGGCTCATTAAGTTCAGCAACAAGATGTCAAGTTTTTGACTACATTGCTTCCCACTTCCTCTGCACAGACATTGTTCGGCGGCATCACGAAATGAATCACCAGTGACAATCAACCTCATCACCGCGGGCGATATGAACTTGTGCTAAGCAATCAGATGATCCAGACATTCCCATCCGCACCGTCGTGCGCCGCTTCGCACCCGATACTCGCTTCCGTCACGAAAGTGACTCGACACTCCCCGTGATCATCCTCACCCTGTGCTCGCAGCGTTGCATACGCATCGTCGAACGAATGGCTCCTACCTCGTGGAATTCGTAGGCAATACCAAGACTAGGGCTCTGTGCGATGAAAGAAGGTAGATACCATTTGACACACTCGATTGCTAAATGGTTGTTGCGTCTCAAACAGCAGTCTTCCAGTCGTGGCTGTCGCGACCAGCACAAAAGCGCAACGTGATAAGCGTTAGTCATTGAAATAGTCGCTGAGGCATGCTGCACTGGGACCTGAAGTGGGCGCACTTCAACTCGACGCAAACCTCATTCACTGGTCAAAAACGTCACATCGACAACGCTCTTGCGCCGTAACATGTGCACGTCTGGCTCTGCTTTCATAAACAAATCTACACACTCCGCCACCCGCTCCGCACTTTCGTCTGAGCCAAGACCCCCCGTCTTTGAGGATTTGTTCTTGACGACATGCCACCGCCAGCAACACTCCGTGTCGACAACGAGCTGAACGGTGCCCACTGGTCAGGCCTTCCAGCCCAGGAGCTTTGTGGGCGGCGCCCAGACAAACGACGACCGTGTTCCGGACGCCTCGATTTTTTCCACGAGACGATGCCAAAAAAAACTCGCACAACTTCAGCTCAAGCTTACGCCACTATAATACCACCGTGCCATATTGATCACGATGGTGCCAATAACACTTACGTTGCTTCTGCTATCATGTGGTCATTGACTACGGCAGAAATGTGAGAGACTTTCAGCGTCATGCAGTAGTAAGTAGTAAAGTAAGGTGTAGTACGTCCTATTGGACCTGATATGTGAATTGAAGCTTCACATCCGCCGCCGCTATGAAATCGGCTGTCGGCCATGGAGCTGACGGGTGCTCCAGTGCCCGACGTCATTGTCTTGTAGAAGTTGTTATGCTTGATTTAGCGGGTGTGCTGATGGGAAGGCGGCAGCCGTACGCCGATGGACCATCGCCCAGTTTGCCGTCGCATCGGTCATCTTGTTGTTGTCTCTGATTTGATGATGCCAGTGGAGAAGTGGAATGGCTTCGGCAGGGATACTAGTTTCGTTGTAGATCGCTCTCAGATGTCTCGCTCTGGGTGCTGTCATGTTGGAAGAGGGAGATGATCATGTTGCTATCTCCGATGATGTGGAGAGCCGCGACCTCGTAACGGCGTGCTGCGTGAGGCCCATGAGCAGCGCTCTGAACTCCGCGGTGTTGTTGGTCGTCGGGGGCGGGTGATATCCACAGCCAATCCACACTATCTGATACCGCGCATGGAGCGGCATCAAAAAGACTGCGCCAGAACCACCCGGTCCGGGGTTCCCACGTGCGCCCTCATCAAAAAAGAGGATTCACGCATCTGAGGTAGGCCGAGCGCTGGTTGGCGGGCTGGGCTAACGCATTCGACTGTATATCCACTCCGGGCGCTGAGCATGCTGACCATCTTTTACATACCATTCGATGGTAGTGAAGAGTCATCGTGCGCTGGTTGTAATGCCTTGCAGGTTCACGTGTTGACAACTCGCATCCAGACTCCGGTAGATGAGTCGGCAGCGATGACTTCGGCTGTCCACGCTGTGGTGAGTATCTTGAACCAGTCCGTGTCGTCTTCAGCGTTGTTTATAGTCCGCCATTTTGCCGGGAAGACGTTGGACGTTCCCGCCTCGAAGTCCACTGGAATAATGGTTGCAACCTATCCCAGATGACCTTCCAGTCTGCGAAAGCAACTGGGCAATTAGATGTGTTGGCAAGCACACCTTGGCAAGTCTGGGGGGCCGTGAGGGATCGTTCTAGAGTCATGCGTGTTCACGCTGCGCCATGTACGTGGCAGCAGGAGGTGCAGAACGAAGGATCAAAGTCTGCGCGTTATTGTTGGAGATCTGTTAAAGGATTGGAACGACCTGAAGCATGCGATCTTGTTTTGTGGACGTTTGCGACGCCAGCTCAAGAACAACCGACCGTTTGGTGTCGTGCGATGCGTCACACACATTCCAGTCCGTCCCTCCTCCTCGCAACGACTCGGAGGAAGCTGCGCATTAGGATGGCCGTTCGGAAGCATGAATCGTTCCGTCTTGCCCGGTGAGTCGATGGCCGGTGACGCCCTCGGTATTCACGCTGATCGCGCGCAAGGGGTGAGCTCGTGTTCAGCCAGGCCTCAAAACGAAATCGGTTTATGGATACGGACGTGTTTGTTGGCATTGGGGCTGGCATTGGAAACGTGGTTGCACAGGTTGCCCTCGAGACGGTTGCCACGGCTTCCATCGGCATCGAGAAGCGCGCAGATCTATCTTGTTCAGCACGGAATGTCATAAATCAAGCGCTTTCGAGACAACCACGTGCGGCTTTACCAAGCCGGCTGATCCAAGCTGACGTATCGGACGTTGACTTTAGCCGTCACCCAGACTTGCACGATACGAGTGTGCTTTTCTGACACAACACGCTGTTTAGTCCACAAAGCCAGCTAGCCGTTGAACGCGTCTGTTGTCGATTACGCGGCTTGCGCATCGTGATTCTTCAGCAACCATTCTGCCATCGCCATCGCTCAAGCTGCCAGCGAGAATTCTGCTTGCTCTTTCATCCACGGCCAACTCCCCTCGTCCTATCTGTAACATTTACCACGTCACCATGGCATTTCATCTTGTATGACCGCCGCCGCTGACATAATTCACCTTCATTTTCACGCAAAACATTCCCATCTCCTGTGCTGTTCTTGTTGGCCGCACACGTCATTTGGAGCGCTCACGTCACAGATCCAGAATCGTTAATTCCCATAAATATTGGAGGGAGTTTACTGAGTGCAAAATTATAAAAATATGCGTGAGTTCGGAGGCGTAAATCTTAGGTGCGCTGGCAGTAATTTGCTGGGAAAGTAAATCGGAGCCTTNGATATGAACGAATATGATTGGTCGAGCTTATCATGGAAAATCGTCGATGAGAATTCAAGGTTTTTTCTTATCGACGATTTTCCACGTTAAGGCGCGTGGTGGGTCAAAAGCGATGATTCAGCAACAAGCACTAGATGACGCTAGCAGCGATTCTTTGGCAAATCGGTTCCAACAAGTCAAGAGCAAATCGCGTGGTTATGACTATGATCAGGTCACCAGTAAGCTCACGAAGAAGGCTCCCAAACCAGTTAAAGGTCCAAAGCCAATTTTGTACGACGTCTATGAAATGATGGGCCCTGAAGCTACAGCTCCCAAGCCCAAATCATAAAGTTTGTTCCTCAAGTGACTGACACAGATGTCACCATGGCGAATCCCTCTCCAGGGAAGTCGTCTAAATTTTTTTTGAATGATGTTATGATGACATCCGCAATGGTTTCCTCTTCCATCCAAGAAAGCGGACGCGTTGCCACCGATTATTGCCCCAAAATCAATCAGTCCCCCACCAAAAATCGGAAAGATCAAATTCAACCCAGAAGTAACAGACACTCATCTTACTGCAGATGAACTTGAAGAGAAGGCTCCAATTCCACAAACTCCAGCTATTCAGATTCCTACTCAACCGAAATCATCTCCATTACTATCTCCGAAGGCAATTACAAAATATAAATCCTTGCTTGATTCCGGCCGCAAGAGCGTTCGTTTTCTCATTTATGATCAAGGACTTAATTTGGAGGCTGAATCTCCAAAGTACTTTGATGCCTTGCTGACAGAGAAGCCAACCAAACGAGCGCCTACGCTGTCTCAAGCGATGGACAAGATCGATAAGATACAGAGGCTTGATGACTTCAAAGCTACAATTAGTGAGATGGTTAATAGATTTGATGAAGATACGAATCGTGGATCTAAGAGACCTCGCGATATCAAAGTTGAAATCAAAGCATACTTCTCCAAGAAGCACAACTTTGAATACCTTGATGACGAAGAGAAATCAGTTACTTCGGATGCCATTGTCGAAATTGTTGAGAGCGCCAAAGAAATCGAGAAGCGAAAGCATGAAGCTACTCCAGCAAACTTTACGCCATCTGATCTACGCAACATAAAGAAGGGGGAGTAGGGAGCACACCAGCAAAAGACTTGATGAGAGCTATCAAATACATCCGAGCTCCAAACGTGGAGCGAAAATTGTCATTCAATGATGATAGCTCTGAGAATTCATTTGATGAAGATTCTTTTAATAGAGAGATTGAAGAAGAGCTGAAGCAGCGCAAATACAACCAGATGCGACGAGAAGAAGCCATGATCGTGATAAATCAAGCGAGCACTACGCTCAATCTATACAACAAGCAAAGACAGCAATTCGGCAAGGAAATAAGCAATATGTTAGCACATCGCGAAGGAAAAAAACACTTCCAAGCAGGAGCCGTATGCATATTTCAACAAGGAATTCCCCAAACCCGACAAGTCCCGAGACCTCGAAAGCTACAGCAAAAAGTCGAAGGCAAACTCAGAGGCATCTATCAGTATTAGTCTGCGGATCACCACAGATACTTCTCAAGAACCAGTCCGGAGTATATGGACGGTCATCATCACTTGGACCATGTCGTTTGTAGTATCGCTCGCGTCTTTGCTCATCATTGTGATCGTATTCACTGTATGCTCTCAAATTCGTTCGATCTCGATATTGAGCGTATGAAGTCCCTTTTGTTTCGCTCCAAAAGCCACGACTAGACCATCGGCAAATACAGCATCGTATTTCTTGCCGTTGCGCTTCGAGACTCTGAACTTAAATGCAACCATGATTTGAACGAGTTCTCTTCATTCTATATTAGCCGGCTCACTTTAGCTTCTAGTTCTTCAATACGTTTCATCAATTTCTTGATCATCGTGAAGTTAATGGCTGTGATTTTGTTGTAGTCAATGTTCATTTGAGCTCCTTCGATATCATCATCATTTACTTTCTTCATGTTATCATTTTGTGTAAGAGTCCATAGATTCATGTATCCCAGGCGATTCAAGTCTTGAGCAATGAATCCAATTTTCTCCCGATTATTGGATACAGTCCTCAAATAAGCGCTATTGGTTGACGTACTGTTGGCACCATTTGAAAGCTGGAAGGCGAATGACACTGGGGTAGCATTGCTTGATTCAACGTAGAGCGGTATATCAAAATTAGTCGTACTATCATTCAACGAATTGCTGCATTTGGTATACACATTTCCAGAGTTTAACGTGATCGGAGCCGTCCGATATGAAGAACTATATCGCGTGTTCGTATTGAACATCATTTTATTGATGGTATCACTCACGAGATAAAGACATGCTGATGTTGGTATTGGGGAGGATCCCGCAACATTGATAGCAAAAGCATCGGCAGATGTTGCAAGAGTATATATGTGTGTGCGGATATCCAGACTTGTATGGCTGTGAATTGCCGATGTTGAAGCAGAATCGATGCGTTTGAGATGTGAAACCGACAGAAGGCTTGTCATTTCAATTGATGTTGAAGAGATCCGCAGATGTCGCTTAAACACCACCTACTTGAGCGGTAGGATCGATCGATGACACAAGATTTAAAATTGGATATGTTCGATTGGTACTGGACAAGCCATCAATCTGCGTACCGATGGTCAGCGGGCTTGAATCATCAACTCTGTATACTCGGATACTATCTCTCAAATTGGTGCTGGCGAAGTATCTGATTTGGTTGGTGGTTGCGCAGGATGAGGGGAGCTGGACCATGGACGCCATTGAAGCGGTCGCTCATAATTGATAACACAGCCAGTATGCAAACGCCAGCCACAGTACGATTCATCCTACAAAACGAACGCGACGATGACGAAACCCGTCGCGCAAGACGGCGTCATGACATCGACGGTCACGGACACCAGTGAGGCTTAGCTCCCAATATTGGTTATATTTAATTGAGAGGGAGTGCTCAATGTTCCCGAAATCGATCCGGACACAGTTAAATTAGTGAGCGTGCCTACAGACGTCATGGTTGGTTGTGCCGCAGTTGACAATGTTAGATTTGCAGCTCCTGAGACTGGCAACACTGATAACGTTCCCAAAGAGGTAGTATTCGGCTGCGATGCAGTTTGTATCGTTCCAGTCACATTTGTTGCAATCAGACTTGTTGGCGTTAGGTTTTCTCAAGGAGCGGATGTCTTTGTTCGCATCAATCATCACAAGTTTGGATGATGTGACTGTTCCAGCCGTCACTCCAGATAACGAGCTGAGATCAACTGCTGCTCCTGCAATTGTCAATGATCCGCAATTTCCAGCGACAGCAAATGAACTGAAAACACCAGTTCCACCCAGCTTTTGGTATCTCTTGTCAGCTGGGGCAATGGTCAAGTAATCATTTGCTCCGAGGAAGAACGAGCTATTGAAGACTGGACTAGTCGTTGTTGGTGGCAAAGAAGCCGTTTTGATTACTTGTATATAACAACGAAGAAAATTGCTCAACTTCTATCAATCTATACCAAAGTCAAAGGTCAAGAAGTACTCAAAGAACGAGCACTTTGAGCTGCTTTTTCGGATGCGAGTGGCGAGTCCATGAGGAAGTGGGAAGAGCAACACTGTCCTTTACATCATCGTTCTTTTGAGTAAATGCTTTACGAAAATCGTTATCTGTACGAAAACAAATGAGACACTCTATGATCATCTCAAAGATACAATCGACAACGTAGAGGTAATCGAGGAAGGCATGGTTCCTGCAATGGGTGAGTACGACTCCGAGACCAGTGAGCTCGTTATATTCAATGTCTTGGTTCTTGAACCAAAGAAGACTCAAGCTCAGATCGGTCAATACTTCATCAGCGGTCGAAAAAAAGTTGGAGTATGATCTACATCAGTCAAAGCTACTTTGGGATTCCAAAGACAATTCGCATCAACAGCCAATATGTTGTGCTTGGGCGAAACTTGGCCCAACGCGGTCTTGCTATCATTTGTCGTGACTTCCAAGCGATATGCCAATTAAGGAGTTCATTGATCTCTACAAGCGCATTACTAGCGAGAAAATGTCGACAATGATGATGGACTTCATCGAGAGAAAGTTCTAACCGCAATGTCATCGAGTACATTTGCGACTTGTAATTTCATGGTCGAGTCAGACTTTTTTTGTCTCATCAGCAAACAAATACAAGCATTGGGATCCACAATCTGGAGTGGTTTCATGTCCTGACCATAAATGCTCAGCGTGATTCATTGTTTGCTCCTTGCATTGGAGAGTAAGCAAATCCTTGCCCTTGGGAAGTGGTAATAAGGCCTCCATACCCAACGCCAGCTGATGTAAATGTATGTAGCACTTGATTGTTATTGGCGATCGGGTTGTACAAATTCGACAATCCAACAATAACGGCAGCGACAGGGTCAATTTGAGGCACGATGGTTCTGTTAACAGCGTAAACGCTTGTAGTCTGCGCAGCTGGATACGTACCATTCGAAAATCCAATGATAGCTCCAAATCCAGAATTGTCAAGGAGCAATTGAGGCGTATGCGCAGTTGCTGGCATTGTGGAGAAACCGCTTGCTGCAAGTGTAGCCAGTATGTGTCACTCAACCTTCTGCGAGGTCGATTGTGTAATAAGCTTTGGTGGGGTCGACACTGTCGAAGGCGAAGTCGATTGTGTACCAGATATGGTCAAGCCAAGTCCACACTGACGAGGCGAGGTCGATTGTGTACCAAGTTCATTGCAGTTGTATGGTGCAATCATTGGTAATTTGCAGGATGCATTGGTATCAGTCAGGATTAGGAACGAGTAGGCAGTATCTTAGGGACTTTGGATCTTTCGTTGAGGGGGCGACTACGTGAAGCGTCGCGTCCTCTCGAGGTCATTAGAAGCGCAAGCGACAGTGATCTCATAACTTCTCAATCTAGCAGCTGCTGCAGAAGACACTGGTGCAAGCAAGATCCGATTCCCGTCTGGAGGAGTTCCTGGCCACGTTGGGGCCAGCAAGTACGACAGAAAGGTCGATTGTGCAACAGCGGCTCCAGCACCGGTGCCAATAATTAGGTTCGAGATTCAACGAGCAACTCATGACACACATCGAGCATATCCGCTCTCGGAAGCAAATGCAATTGGTATCCGGTATCAACAACTGGTACTACGACAAGCTGCAGATCCAGAGAACTGGTTCTCGCTGTATGAGCTCCGGAAGACTGGGTTACCGAATCCCAATATGGAGAGGATGGATACCAGCATGACGTAGGGACGATTCGCATCCTGTGAGGAAGCAATCGCATTCAATGAGCGAGTGTTCAAGCAGACAGGATATGAAGCCATTCGTAGGCCTAACTTTATGACTGTTGCCGCCATGAACGTGTCACAATTGGCTGTTGACATGGGGTACATGGTATCTATGTTGGTAGCCGAGCACGATTGGGAGACGTCCGTTTTGTCATGTCGGACACAAGGGAAGCAGCATGGGAAGCCAAAGTAGCTCATCGTATCCGATGGGATCCATACCCCACGAACGAAGGTATCTTATGCACCCAAGCATGTCAGCTAAGCCATGAAGCTGGATGACGCTGAAGATGATCCAGGCATCCCAGTCAAGCCCTCTTCACAGTTTGAAGAGACATAAAAAACTGGACTTTGAGGACATGGAGTTGACGCCACCGAACCGAGGAGCAATGGAAACAACAATGGATAAACTTCTCACTATGGTGCGGGAAGGCCATATGAATATCCGTGATTTTGCGGAAGTCGCGGCAGAGATGTGCAAATCAACTGCAGGTGCATCTGCGCCTGCTCGGTTTGCTCCGGCAACCACACCTTTCGTTTGCACATCCTTGCAGACGGACGCTGCAGCACGAATGTAACTACGGTCTTACAGAATGTTAGTATCCGGTCGTTCGATGGTCAACGTATGAGTGTCGAGGAAGCTCGCATCTGGTTGTCGAAGATAAAGCACTCCGCTGACATTTCGGGTTGGTCACCTTCACAGCGGCTGGGCCGACGTCAAGCGGTCGTGACGGCACCACGAAACCCATCGCGTTCATGATGTCGGACGCTTCGAGGAACTTCGCGATTGTCGACTGGTAATACGCGTCAACCGAACTCCGTGCTGACGTGCAACTGGACGGTCCCAGCGTCAGCGAAGCCATGCGGGGTGGGGACGACGCAAAAGCTTGTTCGGCTTCGTGAACGCGTGACTTCGCGAGTGGCGGACGCCCGAGGGGCGTTGATGCCATGACTCCTTCATCTTCTCGTAGGACACCGGCGGAGCTCGAATCGAGGCAGGAGCAGGTTATTTGTAGGAGATCTAGTTAACTCCTTGATAATACGCGTTCTCGTTCTTCGTGTCCTTTAACGTGCCCTCAGCTTAGGTACGGGGGTTAGTGAGAGTCTTCCGCTTCCGGTCGCGCTCACCTGCTTTGCCTGGCCTCCTGCGGTGGGCTCAGGACACTTGGGGGAGACGAGGGACTTGAGTGGTTGCTGGAAAGTTTGGCTCTGATTGTTCTGTTTACTCTGGACCTCCAACCCCTGATACTTGATACCCTGTCCTACCTGACATGTCCTAAATGGGAGGTATTGATGCAGTAGATATACCGGCATGGTACCGGAATATATCTACCGACCACCCGAAATATAGTACTTATTTATCTGCTACCACCGTCGAGGATGTGCGGAAAGTTCCAGCGCCACTTCGCCACAACCGCCCCTGTCCTGGGTGTACTTCCGCCTGCAGGGAGGTCTCGCAGGACACCTCGGCCGTCCAAAGGGTCGGTCACCCGCATTCTTCCCGTCGTCTTGTCCGCGTTCGTCTCTCGCGCACTTTTCCAATCCTCCGTTGTCACGCGTATCTAGAGTCCCAGCCCTCATACCGACTGCACGCAGCCGTGGCCAGCGTCGAAGCTCTCGCGCCTCCGGCGGATCTCGGGCAAGCCCCGGCGCCGGCCGGACYCCCCGCGAACGCGATGCCAGTACCTCCGAGGCATCCCACGACGCCGCTCCCGCCAGTGCTGCTCGCGAGGACGACGACGACAAAGCTAAACGCGCGGCGGACGATGAAGAGACCAAGCGCGCGGAGCCCGATCGCGCCAGCAGCCATGAGGAAGCTCCGGGTACGCGAACTGCTCCGCCAGTGATCGACTTGTCTTCTGCCTCCGACGAAGCCGGAAGCCCATCCGCCGCTCGCGCCGCTCCTGCACCTCCGTCTGCCCCCGCGCCCACCGCCACGGTCGACGCCGGAACCAACCCGATGCTGTCCCCCGCGAGTCGCCGTGCCTTTCTTGACGCGATTCGTCGGTTGTGCGCCGATGCTGAGACCGTGTACCGCGATGGCGTCTTGGTCGACGCGGTTCTGCAGAGAGTTTGTCCATCGCACCTCGAACATGTCGCGTCCAGTTCGCGGTTCCGCGGTGGGTGCTGTTTGTGCGTGGGTCGCGAGCTCTTCGAGACCGCGCGGGATGAGGCTGACAGACGCCAGAAGGCCACCGCGTTGCAGCTCGCGAAGACCCAACAAGCTCTCCGAGAGGCGCGTGAAGAGGCTGACGCGTTTCAGCAGAGGAAGGATCGTGCCGACCAGGAGGTTACGCGAAACCATCTCGCGTCTGTGCCTCTTACCGCCAAGAGTGAAGACCTTCGAGCTTCCCTGAAGACGAAGCAGCCGGCCGTGGACGCGTTGACGGAGGAGCGTGATACGCTTCGTGATCGCTCTAGTAGCCGACTACGCGCAGCAGATCGCTTCTCTCTCCGCTGAGCGGGATGCGGCAGCAACAACGGCGACGGCTGATCGCGACGCTCTTAAGACTTCGGAAGCGCGTATCGCTTCCCTTGAAGGCGAGCTTCAGACTGCAAACGCCGAGGTGACGCGATTGCGAGCGGTGGAGGCAGCCGTACGCGCGATCCAGGCCACCATGACCGGGATGCCTGCGCCTATGCCGCCGGCTCCCGTCGACGTGACACCCTCCACGACTCCGGCAACTTCGAGTAAGCGTCGGCGTTCGCGCGCGGTCTCGCCTCCTCGTGCGTCCGCACACGCGACCTCGAAGCGCTCGACGTCTTCCGTCGGCACCACACGTTCGCGTTCGCGGTCTCGTCGCTCTTCACCCGGTCGTCACCATTTGACGCGACGTGCCTCGACCGGTTCGCCCCCTCGTTCGCGTTCGCAACATCGTGTGTCTTCTCGGTCGCGTTCCCGTTCGAGTTCCGCTCGCGCCCACCGACGTCTGGATTCTCCCGACTCGTCTCCTCCTGCCGACGTGCGCGCCCATCATTCTCCCAGCCCTGACCCGACGAWTCGCGAACGCGTAGTTCCTACTCGCGATAACCGCTTGTTGCCGCGGCCTTGGTCACTTCGCCTCCCTGTGTCGTCTCTGGGTTCGTTGACCGAGGACGTGGTGCGTAGGTGGTTGCTCCCCACTCCCAACATGTTCCCCTCGCGTCCGCGGCCGCGCTTCGACGTCCCACCGTTCGTCCCATCGGTGGTTGTCCGGATGCGCTACCGCGGGAACCCCTGGAACGAATGGCGACAGAGCCGACTCCCATCACGTACAGCGTCCGTGACGACCGGTTCCTTCAACTCCACGCGCAGATGTCGGCCTTCCTTCGCCAGCACGCGTTTGCACTCTGGGAGCAGACCCACTACCTTCGCGTCGACGCGGCAACTTCCTTGGGTGGCCAGCTGATTGCGGAGCGTGATGCCCGCATCCGCGCTTGTCGTGACGCGTTGGGCGAGGTTATCGAGGAGGCGCTCGCGCTAATGAAGACTGGACACTGCGACTTGGATATCTTGTTGGACCTGTCTGCTCTTGTGCCTCCACGCGATCCGATCGAGTGGTTCCCGGTATACGCGGCTAGCCCCAGCGACGCGTTACTGGCCGCGATGTTGATTCAGCTGGATAGCCAAGAACCGTCACGATTGTATCATCGTAGCGCCGACCATCAGCATCCTGCGCGTGCCCCTGGGGTCTCCTCTAGCGTAGATCGTAAGTTTGTTGGGTCATCATTCGGCAGCTCGGCGATGCCACCTAGCGACAGTGACACGGATTAAGCGCGCAGGCGACTATCATCTCTTGCTGGTGTTTGTACGCGTTCCTTCGGTTTCTAATGGTGCACAGATGGGAGCGTCGGAATGGCACATCCCTCACGTGGTGCTGGTGTTTGTACGCGTTCCTTCGGCTTCTGATGGCGCACAGATGTGAGCGTCGGAATGGCACATCCCTCACGTGGAGCAACATGCCCGCCGAGCAGTACGCGATGCCCGAGACGCGTAACGACCGCCCCTGGTGTGCCCGCTTGCCAGCGCCTTGGCATACGCGTCGCTGGCGGCAACCGCAAAAACATGGCGGCGGGCCTCGTGGAGGATCCGGGAACAACGCGTGACGCCAGGTACGGCGACGAAGCTGGGGAGCTTGATGACTACGCGTGGGACTACGAGGGTATTTCGATGTCACGCCGCAACGGCGGTGACACCATGATGGAACCGCGACGACACGCAGTGCTCTATGACGGCATCCGCAGCAACCTGACGGCAACGCGTGACACTGGGGAGCATCATGATGAAGACGCAACGACGCGTGAAGCCGGAATATGTGATGGTTGCGCGTGGGGCCAGGCGACACAGCCGACGGACGGTGTCACCCGTGTACGACGGCAGCCGCAACAACATGGGCGTGATCGTCGCGAGGAGCCTGACGGCAACGCGTGACACTCAATGACGGCAACCGCAACAGGGTGGTCGTGAGTATCGCGAGGCACCTGACGGCAACGCGTGGCACGGAATCGCGTGATCAAGACGCAACAACGCGGGAAGCAGCGGCACACCGAGCGGCAGCGGTACGCGATGTCGGAGACGCGTGAATACGGAGGGTACGGGCGACAGCGCGTGGGAACAGCGGGTACGGGCGACAGGGTGGCGCGTCCACCTCTAAGGTAGCAGACACACCCAACGCGCACGGCGCGCAGGATGCATGGAGACAGCTCACGGGGCACCCATGTGCCGACACCTCGATGACGGCATCGCCATGTCATCTCGAGCATCGCGGAGAATTCAACGGCGACGCACGACGCTGGGGTATAGCATGGTGACGACGTAGCAACGCGAAGACGGCGCCCGAGCTCAGTGGTTGGTCCGCGCGAACGGCAAACGCGAGCGACGGAGTGGCGACGCGACCGCATAGGGTAGCAAGCACACCGAACGACGGCGGCACGCGACGCCGGGAACACGTGGAGACGGCGGGTGTCGACTGTAACGCGTGACGCTGGGGAATGGCATCGCGTGGTGAAGCCGTAGCAACGCGTGAGGCTGAAGCGCGACGGCCGCACGTGGGTGACGAGTGCTCAGCCGGCAGACCCAGTCATTTCGCGAAGACGGCGCCAGAGCTCAGTAGCTGATCACCGTGGCAATGGAGGCACCTGACACCAACAACACAGTCGACGCGTACATGGCCGTCGGCACGAGGGGACGCGTAGTGCGAGTCGCAACGAGGACACAAGGTGCCCGCTGGGCTCGCCCCAGCCGCAGCGGTCGTTTTCACATCCTTCCGCGCCTCTTCCGCGTTACTTCCTGGTAGTCATTTACTCACGCCCGAGCTCAGAGCCAGTCGCGTCGTTTCTCTCACGCGTTGGATGTGGCGCCTTAGGCTTGTTCGGCGCGCGCTGCTTTCCAGCCTCGCGCGGGATCATCTGGGACGCGTTGACCCGAGATGTCGTGGCATCGCCGCGTGCCTGCCGCTGTCACTTCTCGTCCTCCGCTCGACACTGGGTGTCGTGGGGTCTGCTGAGTCCGCGGGTCACACCCACGGCATCCCAGATCTACACGAGCCTTGACGTCCGTGCCGACGTGTCGCCCGTAGCTGCTTTGATCGATCGCGTCGTAAGAAGATACCGCGCTGCGTGTGGGCGCGGTCGAGAGGATCGGGTGCGCGGGGGAAACTTGTTTGCGGACGAAACGTCTGCGCGCGCGGGCGGAGGTATGTTCATACGGCGGTCATCGTGGTTGTTCTTGTCGCGGTGCGGTCAGCCTTTCGAGGGAGGCATCAGTTGTTTGTCTTGTTCCGCGTTTATCCGGTGTCACGACTGCAACAGCAGAGGGCTTCTCTTCCAACTTCTCACCCATGTCTTGGCTGGAAGATCCGGGCATACGCACCAGTAGTGACGAAGCGGGTCTTCAGATCGCGCTTCTCCGCGTTACAAGGTTCGCGGCTGCCTGAGGGCGGTGCCTCGTTCTGCTTGCTTCTTCTCTTGACTTCACACTGTGTACCCAAACCGCGAAAGGGGTTCGGTCTTCACAATCCACGCGTGGGTCTTGCCGTGGAAGCACTCGCTGCTGTTGCTGCTTGGTGAACGCGTTCGGTGGACTTGTCTTCAGCGACGCGTTCTGTTGGGGTCTTCTGCCGCGGATACTTCGACGATTGCACGTTGACCGTGGGGAAGCTTGGCTGCTCGGTACACACCACGCACGCGCAGTGACTTGAGCTCTTCGTTGATGGCCTTGCGCCAGTGCACTGCGTCAGGCGAGTTGATGGCCTGTTGGAACGTCTGCGGCTCTGCGGCATCGGCGACTTCGACAGCGTTGGCACTGGCCTTCCACCAT
>NSDO01000527.1:5191-44137 GCA_002286825.1 Lagenidium giganteum | reverse complement strand
TGTCAGTACCGAAGACGTTCTCCAAGGTGCTGGCAATCCGGCATCGCCCAGCCGCGCTGACGCTGAAGAAAACAGCGGTGTCAGTACCGAAGACGCTCTCCAAGGTGTTGGCGCTGTCAAAACCGCTCAAGACGAATTAGAGCGTGCACCAGCTGATGAAGGCACCATTCACGAACGCAATCCAGAGGACCCTGCTCAAGCGGGCTCGGAAGACGCTCGTGCAGCACCTTCTGAAGTCCCCAATCGTAAAGCCGACCCTGTGCCCCAGACGGAGTGGGATGATGCGTGCGAGTGGTTTCAAGCGTTGATCGACTCGGGATAAAAAGCCACAGACGAAGCGGGTACGGCCCTTACGAACCATCTTGGGATGCCAGGTGAAACGGAAGTCTCTGTTCACGGCGTTCGAGCACATTTGAGAGATTTGGCGTCCTTGCGAAGAGACTAGTGGGTGGAAGACGCGGCCATGGAGTGTTTGCTCGCATTCTTGCAGCAGAATGCGGTGCGTGAATTTCGAATCCTCCCTTGTGTCTTCGGCCTTCTTGACCTATCAAGCCGGAACTTCCGAAGAATGCGGGATCGTGCGTTTCCCTCCGCTCGTCCGTCTGGTGTTGTGGTCTACGCGATGAATATTGATCGTGTGCACTGGGTGGGCGTCATCCTTGACTTTGAGAGCAAGAAGAAGTTGCTGTTTGATCCGTTGCAAGATCGTAAGGTCTATGGTCGGATCAACCAGCTTATCAAGGAACGTGTCGCACCAGGAAAAAGGACCCTTGCGGAGATGGAAGAAGTCCAATTCTCAGCTATCGTTCAAAACGATAGCTGTAACTGTGGTGTTTACGTGCTGGGCTTTGTGGGTTACTACGTGAACAAGATCCGAGGAGAATTTGCAAAAGTCAATCCAGCCGATCTGCAAGGGTTCTATTTTGAAGGTTATCTCGAAAGCATCACCAACGATTTTGGTCATCCAGACTTCTTGTATAACGAAGACTCTCCAATTGACGCGCAATCTCGCGACCCAGAGGATAAAGCAGAGAAGGACGGCAAACGTCGAAGACTAGGAAGTGATCAAGAGTCTGACCACGCCTCTGTTGCACGTGATGCGAAGAAAAAAAGCGCAAGCGGCGTAAAACCCACAAGGCGAGAAAAAGTCAGCACTAAGCACTCCAGTAGCTGCCGGAACTCCATCAAGCGATACGTCGCCAGTCAAGCCGCGACGACGCCAGCTGCGTCTTACACCGAGCTCGGAGATCGATTCGCCAGCGCCAGGGGAGTCTGTTGCGCCACCAGCGACGGATTTGAGCTCCCCGACCAATGACCGAGCATGGATGAGCGACGTTGATTTGCGCAAGCATCGCAAGGACATTGCGTAAGCAAATTCCGAAGGATTCGGATTTTATACCTTTATAGCGCACCTTACGGACACGAAGAAGCATTTTAAGCAAAAACGGTGCAAGAAGGTATTTAACGAGATGACTGTGGAGCGTGAAGGCAAGTGGTTCCTAAAGGATCCAGTTGAGACCACACCACCGGAAGAATCCACACCGACATCCGATTCACGTAAAGCGGAAGCAGCCACACCGGCATCTGACTCGAGCCACACCGGCATCTGACTCGAGTCCAGCGAAGGCAGCCACACCGGAATCCGACTCACGTCCAGCGGCAGCAACCACGCCGGGATCCGACACTCAAACCAGCCGAAGCAGCCACACCGGGATCCGACGCACAATCAGACGAAGCAGCCACACCGGGATCCGACGCACAATCAGCCAAGGATGCCACATCCGACTTCGAAGATGACACAGAGTCCGACCGAACAGCGGCTGCAAGAAACCGAAGCCGCTCGTCCAGCAGCGAGAAAAGGCTGAAGCGCTTGAAGCAGGACAGTGCGAAGAAGGTGCATCTCCAGGAGAAGGAGATGCTGGAGAAGAAACTTGCTCCGGGATACCACATAGTGCAAAAACTTCTCGACATTCGCGAGGAGCACAGCCTGACGTGGTACCACTTTCTTTGGGAGGCTGCGCCCGGAAAGCGCAATGAGTCAAGTTGGGTGACTAGCTCGCAGTTTGCGAATTTTGGCGCGTTTAAGGAAGAAATCGCCATTCTGCGGAGGTGGAAGAAGTCCGGCAAGATCAAAGCTGGATTTTACCGAGAAGACCCACAAGCCCGAGCTTACGTTGCTGCACAAAAAGCCTACACTGCTGACGATGACAACCTGTGTGGTTTTCGAGCTGTCGGTATTGCGTTGGAGTTGCTTAGCGGCCGAAGCATTGTGACAGAAGAGAAGATCAAGAAGTTTCGAGATCGCGGAGTCGAGATGGCGAAGGCTATGGAAGCAAAGCGAAACGAAGGACAACTGAAAAAACCTAAGAAGCGAAAGTCAAGACAAGCAGTTGAAGGAGCGTCCTGGCCTGAGCTTCTTGCTTTCACTCGACTGATGGCTTCAAAGAAGGGCGGCGGTGAAAGGATTCTTCTTGACTGGGATGAGTTCAAGAATAACCGTGCCAAAGGTGGCACGGGGCTTGACGCCATTGCCAAGGGCAATCTCGAAGATGGGCTGTACTTGTTTAGGGGCGCCCTAAGAAACTCGGCCGCAAGACATTGCGTGGTTATCGTCGTCCAGGGTGGAGACTACACAGTCTACGAAGAAGATGTTATTGGTGGAGCCGCCAATTTGGATTGGCTGCACGAGGTGGCATTCGTGTACCGGTTTCGACTTCTGCTGCCGCCTCGTCGACCGACTCTTCATTCAGATTTCCTGTAAGTGTTCACATTGAAGAATTGAGCAAATATTTGTGTGCGGTGTTCGTGACATTTATGCCCAATAGACGCAGCTACGATGTGCGGTAGGTGCTTTGTCAGTCCAGCGTACAATGTGTGCGATTTTATAGTCTAACCAAAACGTAAGGTTTTAAGACGTGTTGGTTTTATCCAATCACAACCCTCCATCACGGTGATTGGCTCAAGATGCAATCCTGATTGTGTCAGACGACGACGAGGATCCGCAGCACGGTGGTCGGTAATCGCAGAGGTGATTGCGTGCGCGTCCAGCATCAGGTAAGGTGCTGCGTGGCATCAGGTAAGGTGCTGCGTGATATCTGAACCTACTCATCTACGAGTACTGTGGTGCTAATCGTACGTGATCCGTGTGAAATACCCTCGCTAGGGCTTCCAGAACCCCGCGCACGGGAACGTTTTTGATGAGAAGCAGGCGTCGCTCCACATTGAAGATCTGCCGTACGGCGGTCAGCTAGTAAAAAAGGTGAGCATTCGAAGCAGGTTAAACCGGCCGTGTCTAACTGATTGATTGTGTTCCCGCAGGGGTACACCGCACGTGTGCTGCTGGCACGTCCTTGGCCAGCGCTGTCAGTGGTCGCGCTGATCCGTCGGAATCCCTAGCGAGGGTATTTCACTCAGATCACGTACGATTAGCACCACAATACTCGTAGATGAGTAGGTTCAGATATCACGCAGCACCTTACCTGATGCTACGCAGCACCTTACCTGATGCTGGACGCGCACGCAATCACCTCTGCGATTACTGCTTTCCGACCGCCGTGGTGCGGATCCTCGCAGTCGTGAAGACTTCCTCACACTTTGAAACAATCAGGATTGCATCTTGAGCCAATCATCGTGAGGGAGGGTTGTGATTAGATAAAATTAAAAGTATCAAAATCGCAGGTTTAGACTAAAAGGCAGGTTTTAGTGAACGTTTATTAATGTTGCATATTTTGGCCAATCATCTCTTCGAACTATTCTGATTGGTGCATTGGTGAGGAGCATTTTTGTTTGTGTCTGGCAACGTGTTGGTGCAGAAGAATTGGTAACAACGGAGGACCGATCGCGCACATCACTCTTCATCAACAGCGCACTAGCCTCCCCGGTTACAGGTACGTTAGGATAGGTGTCCTACCTGGACATGGCTGATGTGTTATCGTTGGAAACGTATTGGAGCAGACCGTCCACGTGCAAAAAGTCGTCTTGCACTGCACTCTTACGTCCCCGCACTACACCAGCCCCCCCTCCAACCAGGTACGATACGATTAGTATGCTACTAGGACACTGCGAATTTTCTTTTGACATGTTGCCGTCGTGTACGATTCACTAGGTTTTCCTCCAAGACACCTGTACCGAAGGACGCTGCTTGCAGAGCTCAACACCACCGCGCCTCGAGGTGTGTTCATTGGCAATCGACCGTATGGTCAGCCAGATTTCTACGGTGTTGGGACTATTATATACGTTGGTGCTAATTGCAGTCGTCTTTTTGCAGGATAGATGGTAAGGCGCAACGGTCGGCGAACAAACAGATCTTTCCAAGATGACCCAGGAAAACGGAAAACGATTCAAGCGGAGTTAAGCGACGAGGAATACGTGGTTGAAGCAGTCCTGGATGAAAAGGCCGACGGCACCGTACTTGTGCAGTGGGAGGAGTACGCTGCGCCTACTTGGGAGCCGGTCGACACGATTCCACCAAGCAATATCGAGCCCTCCACCACTCTGAGAATGCCTCTGCCAGTCCGTCTACTCCAATCCAAGATTTAGCAGAAGAAGCGGGGCATTCCAATCGAAAAAGGAAGCGTGGTCTGCATGTACATCATGACGGCGATGACAGTCATGATAGCGACTTTGTTGAAGAGGAAGCCATTGAAGACGAAGCAAAAGTACCTCCAGTAACTGCACCACCGAACACTCCACGGAAAGCCAGCAGATCGTTAAGCCGTGTGTCAAAATCCTCAAGCTGCGTCGTCTGCAAGGAAGCTGCGGTTGCTGGTCGGAAATGTGCGCAATGCCTTGAACCCGTTCATCACATGTGTTCAAACGAATTAGCACAATCCCTTGGAATCGAAGATATTGGAGAAACGTGCTACTGCAGCAAGACGTGCTATCAAGCAAAAACGGCGAAGCAGATGCCAGTTCCAAGATATTCAAGCATTAAAGCAGGTGCGAAAAAGTACAGCAAGATAACTTCTTGTGATGGAATCGAGGTGGATGTTGTTGGCCGTCGTGTTGCGCTTTCTCCTCAAGAAGAAAGATGCCTCCACGTTTGTATGGTGATGTCGGATCCCTCTACCTTGTTGGTATTGTTACCCGCCCAAAGAAAAAGAAGAACGGCCAAGAGGTTCCAGACGAATTTGAAATTCGATGGACGATTTCCCGGTACCAAATGACGTCCCTCGTGCACTATATTCCGTGGAGTAAGGTCAAAGAAGGCATCTCCAACTACGACACAATGCGTGCCTCAACAATGGTCAAGGATAGCTGAGAATCACTTTGTGAGTCCAACAAGATTGCGCTGCAGAACGAAAGTTGGGATGCTTTTGATGAAGTTGAGGAACATTTGTACGCTATGAACAGCAGCTACCAGTTCCAATTGATTTAGAAGAAGTCGAGGAGCTCCAGAGTATGGATTTCCAGCCAGACGTGCACATCAAAGCTCCTGATGACCTTTACACGCGTCCAGATGGCGCCACAGAAACTCGGCTCAAGACAGAACATCGGCACCTGTTCGTGCACTCTGCGTCGTCAAGCTTTTTTGCATTTTTGCCGTTGTCATTTTGGCAAAAAGTGGCCGAGAACTCGAATCGGTACGCCGACGCTGACAAGCAGCTAAGTCTGACACTGGAAGAGTTGATGAAGTTTCTTGGCATCCTGTTCTACATGTCCACGGTCGACAAGGGTGAATACGCGAACTATTGGGGAGATCAAGCCGCAAACCTGATGTACAATGCGTCCTCGGTTGGATTGGAAGGTATCATGAGCTTAAGGCGATTCAAACAGACTCGCAAAAGTGCATTCAAAGATGTTCGGAAGGTTGTGTTGAAAGTTACCATGCCAATCTTTGGGTCAAAGCGAGTTGTCAATACGGACAATTACTACACTTCGTGCCAACTGCTTGACGCCCTTCGCGTCAAAGGTCTGTACGGCAGGGGAACAATTCGTGAAAACAGCAAGTTTGGTCCGAAGTCGTTTATGCTAAGCAAGACCGACAAAGTCGAGCGGGGGACATATCGACAAGGAGTGGAACTGAAGCACAGGATTGTCGGTGCATCTTGGGCAGATGGCTCTGTCGTCAACATTGTCTCCAATGCCGACGCATCGACCATATCCACAGTCACTCGACTCGTCGGACAAACACGGACGGAGTTTCAAGCGCCCACTGCCGTCAAGAACTACAACCAAGCAATGCAGGGAGTAGATCGTCTTGACCAGCTTCGAGCTAGATTCTCTCTTGCGGATGGCCACACTTTCAAGAAGTGGCACAAGAAACTCGCGATGGCGTTTATCGATATTGCACGCTGCAATGCCTACATCTGCACCAAGATGGCCGGAGAGACGGGAGGCCTGCGAGCTCCGCACCGGGCCTTTGTGGTTTGCTTAAGCTCTGAGCTGCAATGTTGTTGTCGCAATGCTGTCATTAGGACGGCCAGGATCTCACGCGAAAACACAACATAATACACGTTTACTCATCGTTCTCTGCAACCTGGCATCCAAATATGCCCAACCTGGTGGCAACCGATGCACAATATCATATGTCAATTACAAGCATCGTGATCGTATATCGGCCGCACACAAAATTTGTCACCACGGCCGGAAAACGTTCCCGCGTCGAGGTGCTCATTCCTGACAAAGGGAAATATTCGGGACGACCGAAATGATGCTGTTTTCACTCCATCTGGTACAGCTGTACCAAGCTGCTCATTTCCTGCACCAGCATGACACGATCCATGTGTGAGCCGAGTCAGTAGATTAACGGCCAAGCTAGCCAAAGGTGGGCCGTGATTCATCACTGGATGTTTATTGCATTAATACATGCATCTGTGCGTTATGTCATCGTCTAGACAACCTTGAACGTATATCTCTCATCGTCTTCACACTCTTGAACCTGTATGTATCCTTAGCACCTAGCTCAACAAACCCCTTTTTCGACATATTTATGATATAAACTAAACGCAATACCGTCGCCTCGTATTATCGAGCTACAAAGATGCCTCGATGTCGATCTTCCGAACCTACGCTGTTGGTCCCACAGATACTACGTATACTGTATGATAAATTATAAAAGAAAAATGGAATACCTTCGCCTCGTTGTATTAAGCTACAAAGATGCCTCGACGTCGATCTCCCAGCGCTCCGCTGTTGCTACACAGAAATCCGGCAAATCCATCGTCGTCAGTGAATGCTTACATATACTTTCAATCGCTAGAGAGTGACCACGACACAGAAGTGTGGCATCACATCGCCATTAGGGAATGCTCACCTCTACGTACCGATACAAGACCACACACGTTAGACGCGAAAGCACCTGCATAGCAAACGTGGGCTCAACACACGGAGAAACACAAGAAGGTGTGACATCAGTCACGAGTTTGACGCAAAACCTTCTAACGTTGTCACGTTTACTTACCGCTGGCCAAGGAATGCGAGAATGCAAGATGGTATGCTGGTTGATGCTTGCCTTCTTCGGTGAACGCCTTTTGATCTTCGATCGCATCTCCCGCATCACCCTCACAACAAACAGCATTCATCGCTTCCTCCCGGGCACGGACCGCAGTAGGAGCATGGCGTCCACTTAGGCGATTGAAGACAGCCCTCTCCGACAACGATCCATTGACATGGCCCCAACACGACTCGGGTCCACGGCCCAGTGTAGATTTGAAGTCGGGGAGCCGCCCGCACCAACCGCATCCGCCGACATCCAACGGACGTCATGATCAACTACCATGAGTTCGTGTCCACGTTGGATTCATCATGCGACGAGAGATGGAACGGTAGTGGTCCG
Organism: Lagenidium giganteum; assembly: GCA_002286825.1. Lineage (NCBI taxonomy): Eukaryota > Oomycota > Peronosporomycetes > Pythiales > Pythiaceae > Lagenidium > Lagenidium giganteum. The sequence goes on along the minus strand of NSDO01000527.1, from coordinate 36,360 downwards.
GACTACGAGGATCCCGACCGAGGTACCCAGCCCACGGCGCCCCTGGCCATGGTGAGCTGTGCGATTGGACGCAACAGGAGCAAATGACGGCGTCCCTACAAGCGATACAGACGGACTACTTGTACTAGCAATGCACGTCGGCGTCCGACTACGACATCGTTTCCCCCCAGACGGCCGTGCCCTAGAAAGAGAAGGAGAACGATCTCAAGGCGATCGATGCGGACAAGCTGCAGCTGTTCCTCGCCTAGAAGAGCGACAACAAGTGGTTGACCCAAAAGCAGGTGGAGGAAGGTGTTGGTGAAATGAGTGATTTTGAGCCATTGGACGCTGTTGGAGCTCCGCTCAACTTGGTCGGCTGAACAGGATGTTAAGGCGAAAAAAATCACGAAAGAGGATGTTAAGGCGAAAAAAATCCCTGTTCACGTGTTGGTGGTGATTCCAGGCGAAGAACCGACGGTAGCGAGTGGTGTTGCTGTGCAGATCAATCCACCGTCTGCACCGCATCCGCATCGCGTACAACGATGGTCGAAGATCAATCATATTCTCGCGCGAAACAAGAACAAGAAGGCTCGCACGAATGATGAAGGTTTTACCACTCCATATTCTTCATCGCGTTGGACTGCAGTTGGTCCAGTCTTTGCCGAGGACCGTGTCAAGTATGTTGAACGTGTTCATCCTATACCGGCAAGTGATTTGGAGGTGCTTTCGAAAGTGCTGACCTGGATAATGAAGTGCTTCGGTTGGACTCTGATCGATTTGAAGGACAACGAAGCGAAGCGACTTCACGTGATTGCTCCAATCCTCTGGGCTGTCGTTCAGCTCCTCCCTGATGTCACCATTTATATTGAACAAGACTTGGATGGCAACCGTGTTGATGCTCATGGGCACTTCGAGTTTGTCCTAGTCCGTGGGGATAAGCGTATCTGCATCGTGGAAGCAAAAGAAGAGAAGTTTAAACAAGGAATGACGCACGCTCTACTTGGCTGTGAGGTCGCTGCAGATCTGGATGACAGTCACGAGGTATATGCTGTGGTGACGAACGTCGAGAAGTGGATATTTCTGAAGAGGTTAGACGAGGAAATCCTGTGTGACGAGTTCAATGCTCTGACGTTTGGTGAGAACGGTATACAACATGCGATGCAACTGAGCAAGGTCACCGGAAAGTTGCATTCTATGCTAACCGGTCAGCAATTTGAGCAATGACGAGTTGTACGAGTTCTAAAAGTTCATTTCATACACCATCTTGTTGCCTACAAACCATTATCTATATTCTGATTTTGCCGAATGTGAGTGTGAACCGCTTCATGTCGGTTTGTCCTGCATAGTTGAGTTCGAATTTGCGGAGAGTCTCTTCATCAACAGTCGATTCTGCTTCCTCTTGTTCAATCCACTGAGACAGATGATGCATTGCCAGTCCAACGCATTCATGTTCTCAAGCGAAAGCGAGCAGCTCGACTTTGTCTTGTGTGATCTTCGCATTCACATACACTGGTTTTTCGTTTTTGTGGGTGGAGCAGTACGTCTTACCAATCAGGTCAACTGGGCTGTTGCATGTGCGACCCTTATCCTCCAAATACTTGGCGCAGGTCTTGCTTTTTTGGACACGTTTGTTGGATGACACCTTCACGGTTTTCTTTGCATTCGCAAGTTGATCGTGCTTTCGCTTGTTGGTGTGCTTCTGCTGTGTCATGGTTGAAAAAACTGAGCTTGCTGTTGCTGCTTGCACGTGGTTTGAGGACGATGTGATAAGCAATTAGGCTTCTCTCTTATAGCCTGTCTAAACCGATAGTATCCTGCTGGTTGCGATTTGCCTCCTGTCCTGAGCTACTTCTTGAACAATATATTGATCCTCACGAAGCTCGCTGGTTCTGATCACCTGTATGATCAAATAAGCAAATAAAAGAGCATCGCTCTGGCAGGCACAAAAATATTCCTTTTTTAATTTTGTGTCTTGAATTTGTTCAAGTTCTCTTTCAATAATGGACATTTATTCTTGATGTATTCATTTTTTCACATCCAATCGAAATATTGGGTATCGTTTTCAACAATCCACTTTACGGATTTGTTCTTATGTTTGCCCCACCGCATGATATAACTATCGTCTCCATCTTGGAATTTACCTTGTAAAACCTGTTTGATATCCGAGTCTTTGGATTGTTGATTGTATAACCATCGACAGTATGTCGCATCTTGATCATAGACATACTCAAGAGCTTTTCCTTTGAATTTTCTGAACTCTAAAATAGCTGACATTTTTATGTGTAGTGTATGTGAGAAACGTTGAAAAAAAACGTACACGTAATGTTCTAGATATTACTACTGACGAGAGTACTTCAAAGCATGTACGGTCATTGGCGTTTTGAGATTGGCTAAACACTCAATACATTTTCATGTTTTTGACTACTGTTATCCTGTGCCCTTTATCCGTGCCATCTGAATACTCATCACATGGTTGTTGGCAGCATTGTTGCGGATGCGATTGTAGAGATAGATGCACTTCACACAACGTGGCGTTGTGCATGAATGTTTACGAAGCATTCAAGTTATATGAAACGTGGCAGCTTACGAATTCAGACCTATGCGAGCAGACATGGGGCATTCAACATGAAGGGTCATGTTCGCCRCTCTAGTTGGATTTACAAGGCCCGCAGGGAAGCTGTAACGTCGCGGTCTCGGTCAGGAGTTATTGCTGCGGCCGAGGCTGGTCGGGAAAATGAAGCAAGCGCTGACATGCCAGTGACCGAGCCTGGTGACAGAATTAAAGCATCTACTGCATACGTTCTCGCGTCTGGTGAGGGGAATGAAGCGTCTGCTGCAAACCCTAGACTTATAGTTGTATTGGGAGACGAGAGTACTTCAAAGGATGTACGGTCATTGGCGTTTTGAGATTGGCTAAACACTCAATACATTTTCATGGTTTTGACCACTGTTATCCTGTGGCCTTTATCCGTGCCATCTGAATGCTCGTCATGTGGTTGTTGGCAGCATTGTTGCGGATGCGATTGTAGAGATAGCTACACTTCACACAATACGCTTGTTATATGCAAATGCGCGTGTATACCAAAGTATAACCGATTTTCCAACGAAAAGCAGCTGCTACATTTTCTTTACCATGTCGTCGTACAGATTCATTTGTCGTTTACGACGAGAAATGTACATTGGAATCTTCTTATTGGTCCATGTTGGTTCAACGCGCAGTTCCGACAACTTTTGCCATGAGAGACAGAAACTCTCGCGGCACGTCCGTCCACATCGAGAACAGAATCGACTGGTTATTATAACTATTGCTAGCTTCGGTAAGGACGTAATCACATTTTGGAGAGCCAAATTGTCTTCGGGATCGAACAGCAAGTTGCTGCTGTACAAAACGGTGCAATCTTGAATAAGCTTGAAGTGTTTCAAGTCCAGATTTCGAATTGTGTCTGACACGATCGTCACTTGTCCCAATTGAGGATACTTCTTTGCCATGTCTGAGACTTGCCGTCTTGACAGGTGAGCCAGGTCACTCCGAATTTCGACACCGTAGCATCGTACTCTTGTCTCGAGCGCAATTTGGACGACAACATTTCCGGTGCCAGAGCCAATGTCGACAAAGATGCTTGTCGGCGAGAAATCGACAGCGTCCACAAGCTGGGAGATTCCAACTGGTGCGATTTCGCTGCAGTTGAGGTTGACCTTGCCCGATGGTTGGTTAACTTCCGATCGCCTGATCCCACCAAGTACTTCTTCAATGGCTTGATACACGCATGCTCTGTAATCAATGCACGAATCTTCAAAGAAGGCACGCAGAAAGGGGCTTCTCAGGGCTGCATTGCTTGCTAGAAGGTGCGTGAATCGTTCTTCGAGTTCCWTGCTTGATCTGGAGTCTAAAAGATACCGCTTTACCTCACTCCAGACAACAACGCCAGCTTCATCTTCACACATGATCGCAACCGCGAGCAGGGCGTTGTCTTCCTCTTTACACATTGTAGCAACCGCGAGCAGAGCCTTGGCTTCTCGTCTTCGGATTATCCAGCAAATATATACGGTGATCGCACTCTGCAAGAACAAAATCGTTTCCTACAATTTTGATAATTGCGGCGCTTTGTGGTTATTGACTCTGTTGTACCGAGTTCACTGATTTTAGCAGGAGTAGATCACAATAAGTGCAATTGGTAGATTTTGTCAAATACTGTTGTGAACGACGAGAGATCGCTGCAAATGACTGATGAACGCTCGCAGCAGACCAGCGATCGCTAAGCAGATAATCAAGAACCAGTAGCCTTCCCGACAACCACGTTGCAGCTTGCTAGTCACTAGTGACCAAAGCTAATTGGCCACTTTCACAAGTATTGCAACGTTATCTTCGGCGCAACCCGCTCATACATTTAGATTCTCTTTCCTATATATACATATTAACATCAACCTGTTGAAACGATCGCCGCCATTCTTCCGCACACAGAGCGTTGTCTTTCAGCGTTGTCTTCTGCCAGCAGTACACTTGCGGTCAACACCAAGGGAACATATTACAAGACGCGGAACTTTGAGCCTCGGAAATTTGTAGCACACCCATCCTAACGTACCTGCTACCAGCGGGACCTGGGGAGATCTCGAGGGGGCGCAATGGGCGCTCCGTTGGCACCAATTCGTCTGCTCCGACACGCTTCTTCGCCAACCCCACCATGCGATCAACGGAAGTCGCTGTCCGGTTTTGTCCAACAGGTGGGATTTGTGCATGCTGTGGAACCAAAGTTTCAGATGATGACGCTGTATTTTACGTGTTGTATCCATTGGGAACAGAAACTTACCGAGTATTTTTCAACAAAACCTGACACGTGCGGTCAAAACTGATTGACTCACGACGGCAGCCATTGGCTAAATATCCTCGGTATGGTTAGAGTTGAGTCTAAAACTTGGAAGATGGATGGGTGGTTGTGGTTTTCAATACACGGTTGAAGAAGCTCTTAAACACTGCAAAAACGCATGATCTGATTCCAACATCTACCGTCAAATGCAAAACCCCGCAAATGGCAGGGATTTAGGGCCAAGTGACCGCGAAAGGGATAAGGTTGACGTGTCGTGTTGTTATGGTAAGTCTTTGTCCTCACGGACTGCGATTCCCCCCTGRATGGTCAACCAGCTAGAGGAACGTCGCTGAGGCATCTTTGACAGTCGTTGGTGTGGCACGAGACGGTGGAACGGCAGGAGTGTGTTTGAGTATCGAGAAAACAGGCTTTGTGTCCGCAGGCTTCGGTTTGTCTGCTGGTGATGAAGAATAACTGACGTCGTCGAAGTTGAGCTTGAGCTTTACTGGAGGCTCTTGCTCTAATTGACTCTTGACTGTTGCGATTGGTACATCTCGCTCTGCTCGTGTAGCGTTGACTGCTGCTTCCGTGAGTGCTTTGACGTTTTGCTTGGCCGTGGGCGCTGGCGTGTACACAGCATTCTCAACAATCTTGTATCTCACAGCCCTGTCTCCATTCCCTTCGAACTGAAAATCCATATTAACTCTCACAGCCCTGTCTCCATTCCCTTCGAACTGAAAATCCATATTAACTCTTCCCATTCGTACTCGGCGAAGATCAGATTTCTCATATAGCTGGCGTCATGAAGCAACGGTTCGAACGGCACTTCTTTCAGCAACTCGAAATCATCTCGGCGCACCATCTCGTAGCCCATGCATCTGAAGAGTTGCTCGATGAATACGACAAGCTCATCGATTGTCTTCAACTGGACCTTGTTCAAGGTATCTCGATCCAAGACACGAATATTCTTGTTGGCCCAAGACACCTTCTAGATGTGATAGAGCGCGAACCACGAGTGCTCATTGCTGGCATGCTTGAGTACTAACGAGATGAGGGGATCACGGTACCCCTAAGCTTCAACCAACTTGTATGTGCGATCTTGCTCCATCCCAGGGAATTTCTGTTGGACATTCATTGTACTAGACTATTCCAGTGCTTGCGTTTCTCGACACTTGGAACCTTCAAAGCAGAATCCGGGCATACGCACTAGTTGTCGTAGAGTGCTCTCCTGCACGCTGTGAACGTGACCTTGTATGTGTTGACGTTTCTTCTGGCCTTGAACAGACGCGACCTCTCGTGGCTGAACTTGAGTACTTGAGGTGGAAAAGGAGAGTAAGACTATAATGGCAAGATCGCAATGTAATAGTAACCAAGCCACTAACGACCCTTTGGATTGGTCACTAAACACGCGAAACTCTCCTAGATATGTAAATATGCAATACTACTGTCACTAAAATACTTGTCCAAATTTCCTACCAAACTTCCACCGGAACCCTTGTCTGAAGTCGAGGGAACCCATATCACAACCACCTGGCAACTTGACTTGGGGGGACCCTCATCATAACCACCTGAGCACGCCACCCCCAACTGGCAATCCCGACGCGTCGAGTCTCTCAAAATGCGAACTTGGACACCAAACTTGCTCGGCACTTTGCAATGTACACTACCACATTCCCAGGTTCCTCAGCATTGGTGTCAGCTTTTAACGCTGTTTCACTGGTGGTCTCGGGGCTCTCGGGCGATCCTCGGTGCAATGCATGCCGGGCCTTTGCCAAGCCATCCGAATTTTGGCTTGAATTTTGTGCTTGAGCTCTTCGTACGGAAGGTACTTCCGAGCAGCACGCCAAATCCGAAGATCGTCCTTCCACAACATGGGCATCGCGTGGAACAGGTCAAACGACTTCTGGTTTTCGCTCATGACAGAGCTTGTCCCTTCATCGACAGCTTTCATGGCCTTCTCGAGTTCGAGGTAGAAGAGCGTCACGTCGGTACCTTTCGTACTCCATGTTCATGAGATAGAGCTGGATAAAGTAAGGGCCACCATGCGCTTCAGCTCCTTCGTACTTTGCGCAGAGCGTCTTGAAGATCTCGTAGCACATGCGCTTGAGCATGACAAGCATGCAGTGCGTTCGGTCGAGCGTCTTCATCAGGAAAGCCTTCGCTTTGGCTTCCATGCGCTTGACCACACGCGTGCTCACCTGGCGGTGCTTGACGCGCTCCTTTCGCAGCTCGCTCTTCGCGCTTGGTGTCGGCAAACGACATGATCTTGAGCGGCGAGGCGTCCTTCATCTCCGTGTCGCCATCCTCATCGGCGGACTCATTGCCGAAGGAGCTGCCGGAGCCTTCGCTCTCGGCGTCGGGCTTGTTGTCGGTGTCGGCGGAGGCGTTATCTGCGCGACTCGGATCGAGGTCTTCGTCTTCATCGAAGGTGTCGTCTTCGAGGTCTTTGTCATCTTCGTCGTCCGTCAGCGTGCCGTCCCAGTTCTCGACGGTGCCGCGCTCCCACTACTGCTCGTCGCACGCGTCGGCGTCCCACCAGGCATGCCAGCGGCACCCGCGTACATCTTCTGCACAATCGGATTGGCCACGCCCTCCAGCTCCTTCTGCTTCGACTCAAACTCTTCCATCTCCGCAGGCTGGTGGCTGTCCAACCACGAAAGAACGTCCGACACCTTGTTTTCCACGCTCTTGCGGTCGCTGTCCGACAACTGGCCCTTAATCTTGTCGTCGCTCTAACTGTTGCGCAGGTTGTACGCATAATTCTCGAGCGAGTTCTTGGCGTCCACGCGCACGCGGTTGCGCTCGTCCTCCTTGCGGTACTTCTCGGCCTCCGCCACCAACCGGTAGATCTCGCTCTGCGACAGTCGACCCTTGTCGTTCGTGATCGTGATCTTGTTCTCCTTGCCCGTCACCTTCTCTACAGCCGACACGTTCAAGATGCCGTTCGCGTCAATGTCGAACGTCACGTCGAGCCGCGTGCCATCGGTGGAATGCCGTCCAGGTTGAACTTGCCCAGCAAGTTTTGTCGCGTGTCATCGAGCGCTCGCCTTCAAGCACTTGGATCAGCACGCCCGGCTGATTGTCTGCGTACGTCGAGAACGTCTGCTTCTTCTTGGTCGGCAGCGTCGTGTTGCGTGGGATCAGCGTCGTCATGACGCCACCTGCTGTCTCCAACCCGAGCGACAGCGGTGCCTCGTCCAGCAACAGCATGCTGTCCAACTTCTCGGACTTGTGACCTCCACCGAGGATTGCAGCCCTGCACCGTCGCACCGAAAGCCACGGCCTCGTCCGGATTGATCGACTTTCACGGTTCCTTGCCATTGAAGTAGTCCGACAGCAGTTGCTGTGCTTTCGGGATACGCGTCGAGCCACCCACCAACACCACTTCGTGCACTTGGGTCTTCGACAGCTTGGCRTCGCGCAGCACCTTGTCCACGGGCTCCATCGTCTTGCGGAAGTAGTCGGCACACAGGTTCTCGAAGCGCGCACGCGTGATCGTGCTGTTGAAGTCGACGCCGTCGAAYAGCGAGTCGATCTCGACGTGCGCCTGCGTCGACGACGACAGCGTGCGYTTGGCACTTTCACATGCCGTGCGCAGGCGACGAAGCGACCGCTGGCTCGTCGTCAGGTCCCTGCGGTGCTTGYGCTTGAACTCGGCCACAAAGTAGTCCACGAGGCGGTTGTCAAAGTCCTCGCCGCCCAGATGCGTGTCGCCGGCCGTCGCCTTGCCCTCGAAAATGCCTTCCTCCATCGTCAGCACCGACACATCGAACGTACTGCCGCCCAGGTCGAAGATCAGCACATTGCGCTCGGTGCTCTGCTGGTCCAGGCCATACGCGATGGCGGCGGCCGTCGGCTCGTTGATGATGCGCAGCACGTTCAGACCGGCGATGGCGCCGGCGTCCTTGGTGGCCTGGCGCTGCGAGTCGTTAAAGTACGCTGGTACCGTCACGACGGCGTTCTTGACCTCCTTGCCAATGTACGCCTCGGCCACTTCCTTCATTTTGGTCRGCACCATGGACGAGATCTCTTCTGGCTKGAACGTCTTCTTGGCGCCTTTRAACTGCACCGTGATCTGTGGCTTATCACCAGGTTCGGCCGTCACTGCGAACRGCCAGTGCTTCATGTCAGCCTGYACGATCGGGTCCGAGAACTTGCGGCCGATCAGGCGCTTGGCGTCCAACACTGTGTTGGCGGCGTTCATGGCCACTTGGTTCTTGGCGGCGTCACCGATCAGACGCTCCGAGTCCATGAACGCCACGTATCATGGCGTCGTGCGGTTGCCCTGKTCGCTGGYSATGATCMCCAYACGGTCGTTCTGCCACACGCCGACGCACGAGTACGTCGTGCCGAGAACGATGCCCACGCTTTCGCCTGTGATCTGCGTCATGTCTGCTTGTTTGTGTCTCTTGTTGTTGTTGTTTGCTCTGTCTTGGCTTGTTGCCTTGCTTGCGAATTGCGAACTACCTTACCCCGTGTCACTCACAGCACTGTCCCCATCGTGCTCGTGGATATGACCTACGTCAGCACAGCTAGTGCGCCATGCATTTCATGTACGCGAACCTTCTCATCTTCTCGAGGCCAACTTCTGGAATTCTCGAACGTGATTGGTCGAACGGTCTCGAAGGTTGTCATTCTGTCTCTCTGATTGGCTGAAATACGACGTTACCAACATTTCTTCTCCTGGATAGCTTGTATCCAGCGTGATTTGACGATGCACAGCTCACCCAAAGAGACCAACGGCACACGAACGCTTGCTTTCATCATTACACGAGCCACAGCGACGCTCACACCGTCCACCGTGGGTTATGTATGCTGATTGTAGTACGGGATGTCCATGCCCGACGCCAGGAACGCCTCGATCATCAGTCGCTGCTGCGCAGCGCTCACGCGATTGAACACGCCTGCGAGCTCCTCGTTGGTGCCAATATGAATGCAAAACCGCAGCCCATCGCGCGCTGAAAAGTCCTTCTCAAACGTCGACGTGAACCGCTCCACAGCCGTAAACGACTCTCGTTTCTGGACCGCGTCGGCGATCCGTGTCCAGCTTTCTGCGAGAAACGTCAGCGCGTCTTCGACATCTTCCGACCTGCGCGGTTTCTTGCGAGCCTGCTCTACTTGGGTTGCTGTTGTTGCTGTTGTTGCTGGTGTGGGAGTCTGCGACTGCGACTCTACTGCGTCTGGTCCATCAACATCAATCACTTCAGACTCAGGTTGGGCTGCTGATGCTTGCTGTGACCCATTGGCCTCGACGGGGGCAGCTCGTCGCTTTGTCGATCGCTCCCGCACAACGTTTTTAATCAGCTGTGGCCCCATCGGCGGTGGCGCCATTGTCGGCGTTGGACGAATCGGGGCGGTGGCTGATGACGCCGCAGTTGCCGGTGTTGGTGCTCGAGACACATTCACTGGCGTTGCAGTTGCTGACGCCGTGACTGGTGTGGCGTTGAGTACGGCTGGTGTTGTCGTGGGTGCTGCTGTGGTAGTAGCTGCCTGTTTGGTCGTCGATGTGCTCGACGCAACTGCCTTGGCTGGAGCTGGGATGGTCGGAGGCGGCTTGGATGTGGCCACTGCAGGCGTCGACAATGCAGCGGCACGCACGAGCGCGTCCACGTCTGCGCTTTCGTACGGGACCAAACGTGCGCACACCTTGGCAAAGGGAGCGAAGAGTGTGAACGTGGAGGACCGATACGGCCGCACTTCGGGATTCCACAGCAAGTACCATTCCCAAAACGTTTGCGACACCCGCGGCACTTGTCGGTCGTCATTCCACCAGTGGTTTTCTTGCAGATAAGTCTTCATGTCGTGGAAGCCCAAGTACATACGATTCAGAGCCGCGAGCCGTTGCTGCAGCTCGTAGTCATACAGGCGCACGCGGCGGCAGCGTTGGTGGAATTGCTCAACTACGACCTTCCACGTCGCGTCGGTCAAGCGGAACCTTGCCTTGGCAGAGACTTCATCATCGTCGTTCTTGACGTTGAACGCGAACTCGATGCTGCCGATCAAAGCCATGTCTTTCTCACTATCCCATCGGATCTCGCGTATGCGCGTTGGTGTGAGCGGCTGGTAGTCACTAAAGTTGAACGGACAGAGCGGCCGCAGCGCCACGTTGCCCTTGACAAACGCCGGGTAGCAGACGCGATTGTACTGTTCAAAAAGCAGAAACGGCTCGATCATGAACTCGCTCGCACCCGGGCTCCACAGCAGATACCATTGCCACAGCGTCTTGGTGTGCGAGTTGATGATGGGCACCTGCCGGGTGCTATCCCAGAACTTGCAGGCAATAAAGAATTTCTTCATGGACGTGTACACGACGTACTTCTGCAGCATGGTGGCAAAGCGGCGCACGAGCGGCATGGGCTTGTCCACGAACACGACGCACGCGTCCTTGCTGAACAGCTCGTTGATGCGCTTCCATTCTTCCAAAAAGATGCTGTCGCAGTTCTCGACCGTCTCGTTCTTGAGCACCAGGCGGATGGCGTTGATGAGCTGGCAGTCTCTCTCGATGTTCCATGCGAAGTCGGCGTCCTTGATCGGCTGCAGGTTGGCCGTCGACTGCGCCGCTGAGGCGGTCGCCACGGGCGGCGAGGACTTGCGCCGGGCAGCGCCGGCCACCGCCATGGCGGCCGCAGCCGCGCCGTCCAAGCTCACACCCGTCGGTGGCGTGGGCATGAGCCCCTTGTTTCCATGGCGTAAGCCAATCGCACTCGTGGTGTCCGCGGGCGCCGGTGGCGTCGTCGAGCGCGTCTTCCGAGCCGCCACCATCACTACCGCGCCTCGCGTCGTGCGCGGGCTTTTCGTTGGTGGGTCGACCGCGTTTCAACACATTTGAAACCTCAAAAATATATATTTCAACTGCTGATGTAAAATTAAAAAATGCTGCGATTTCATGAAATACTGTATTGCAAACAATCAAGAGCAGAATACTGTAAAAAGCTTCCCACGATGCGATGGCTGTTCATCCTGCGATGGATATATTGCGATTTTGTCGCACGGCTAAATATATTTCGCGCTGTTTCCGTCGCACACACACCCATTGTGTTGCACATCGCGCGACAGTGCAACATGACCCACAGCCGCCGACCCCGGCACCAGCGCCCGCCACGTGCGGCAGCGCCCAAGTCCACGCGAAGGCCAGCAGCGCCAGCGCCAGTGCCAATGCTACAGCCCATGCCGCAGCCAGCGCATATCCCGGATCGTCCTCCACCGGGGCTCGGCCGCTCCGTCGACTTCGAGGAAGCCCTAGCCGTGTTCTTGGCAGCGGAGCTCCATGGCGGCTGCTTTCAGCACTGCGACAGCGTGCTGCTGGACGAATGGGAGCGCGTGAGCACGCGCTTGGCGCTCCATCTGCACGGCCTGCCCAAGTTGCATCCCAAGGCACTAGTGACGCAGTTCGTGGTGTCGCTGCGGCGCTACATCGCCTTCCGCGCGCTCAAGGAATTCCTGGCTGCGAGCGGCAAGTGGGACGCAGCGCGGCAAGTGCCGCTGCTTGGTGATGGCGATGGCGCGCTGTGGACGTGGTATCTCGTGTGGAATCCGGGCGCTGTCGAGTTCAAGCACAAGACGTTCGTGGCGTTCCAGGCCTATGATTCGTTGTGCGCACCGGCGTACGAGCAGGCCAAGACCTCGCTACAGCCGCTGTGCGAGTTCGATCGACTGGGTGAAGCTGATTGCTCCATGCTATTTACAGGCAACTTCCAGTGGTCTGCGCCCAGAGATCGCTGTTTAATCGAGTGCATTCAGACCGTGCTGGACATGCCAGCGACTAGCACCTCGCCCACCGGTGCCAAAGCTCAGCTCACGGCGACGATGTGGAAGACTGTCGTGGAGCTGTTCCGGCAGCGCCAGGAGTGCGGTGCCGTGTCGTCGTCGGAGCTTCAGCGACGTCTGTCGTTTTTGCGGCAATGCACTACCTCGTTTGCGGACATGAAGTGTGTGCTGACGCGCCATGGCATGTGGGACAGCATCGAGGAGTTGCCATGTGGGTCGTTCATTTACTGGGAATGGTACATTGTCTGGAACCCGCAGATGCGTCCATTTCGAACCATGACGTTCGAGCTCTTTGCTCCGATGACCAAGCTGTGCGATCGGTTGATGCCATTTGGTGGCCGTCCAGAATCATCCGTAGTACCGGCTAAAGCGGTTGAAGCGGCTACCCCAGCAGTACCAAGGACATTAAAGAATCAACGAGTTGCTGGCAGCGTGTTTACCAGCACCAGGGACATCGTTGAAATCACAAACGCATGCACCGAAGAGAATACTGCCTATGCAACATATGATGCTAGCGGACAAGAAGGAAACAAGTCTCCGTACATCGAGATCATTAAAGAAGCAGAACCTTCCCAATTGAAGACGGCTTACTGTGCCTTTGAGTGGAATGCAACACACGATGAAGCCCTGATCACCATGATTCGAACCACCGTCAAGACCCGCAAGTTCGGACGGTTTGACAGCATCAGCCGGTTGGAATGGATGGAAATCAACGCACAATTTTCTGCCCATGCGAAAGTGACGTTTTCCCACAAAACGTATCAACTTGAGCGACATTTCGCGACGATGGTGCGCAAATACGTGGCGTTTCGGGCAATGAAAGAGTTCTTTGTTGCTACTGGCAAGTGGGACAATAATCGCCAACTTCCTGATCAAGCACCGGAGACGAAGAGCCTTTGGAACTGGTACATCACGTGGAATCCACTTGCCAGTGACTTCACGACCACCACTTTTTACCCGTACGCTCCGTACGACCAGCTGTGCTTTCCAGCATTTCAGAGCGCCAGGCTGTCGCATCTCCCAGTATGTGAATACTCGCCGTCAGATGCGCCGCGTTATACAGCCACCAAGATAACATGGGACACCGACATGGACGAGAGCTTACTGCGCTGTGTCTATGCAGTGCTCAAAGAGAATGGAGACCCAGAAAACCTGTACGAGCCCCACTTTACATGCGCAATGTGGGAGGCGGTGACCGAAGAATACAACCGTCATCACTCGAGGAAGATTGTGAACGTGTCCGGTCAAACCCTTCAAAAGCGATTCGCACATCTTCGTCGCATGTTCCTGGAATTTGATAAGATGAATCGATACTTTGAAGAGCAGGGGCTATGGAATTACGAGCGATCTCGACCCGCATACTTGACTCGCAAGCGATGGGAGCACTATGTGATGTGGCACGCCGAAGTTGAAAGCTATCGGACCACCGCGTTCACGTTGGCAGATTCTTTCAAACGCATGTGTTCGCAGTTGACGCGGTATGAAAAGGTATCCATGGACCAGATGGTTGATGAAGCAGCGGCGGAATTGGCCCGTGGTGGCCGAAGAGAACCTAGCGATCGGCAGCTTGAGCACCAATCTTCCCATGATTGCTCGGATGCACAACAAGAAGTCGTTGAACAGAAACAGAAAGAAATTCCAATACAGGTCTTCGGTCAAGTCAGCTTTAACGATCCTTCTCAAGTTTCCCAATGCCTTACCCGTGCACTGGAAGCTGTGACGTGTCCAAGTGCTTTCGACCGCTTTTCGGACTATTTCAAGCATTTGGATGCGCAAATTTCTCAAACGAAACAAAAACGAGCAAGAATGCCAAGTAATGACATGGATCCTTCTCAAGGTAAAATCGACGTTAAGAGGGCAAGTTCTCCATCGATCTTGAGGTTGGGAAAGAAGCACAGAAAAACTTGTGATCAGAAACTTAATCATGCGGCTGAACAACTCTCAGGGCCTCGAGTTCATCAGATGACTGTGAGCAACATCGAGGATTGGAATTCACTGCGTGACAAGGCTTTGATTTCGTGCATTGTTGCCGTTATTGGAGACCGAAAAATCGGCGATTACAATTGTGTGAGGCGTCATGAGTGGAAAAAGATTGAAGAAAAGTTTGTCGCCACTACAGAATGGACATCAGCGAACGAAACAGGAATATTGGTCACTGAATGCCGCTTTGTGGAGATGATCCAGAAGTACATCTCATTCCGTGCGATGAAGGAATTTTTTCAAGCATGTGATCGATGGTCCGATCAAGCGTTGCTCCCAGCGCTGGGCTCCGACAATGATAGAATGTGGAAGTGGTATTTGCTCTGGAACCCACTTGCGAGCGAATTTGCGACAAAACCGTTCGAGATGTTCCAAACGTACGATCAGCTGTGTCATGGCATGTATGATGACTTCAAAGCAGGGTACTTTCCTATGTGCCAATTCCAGGGTGCAAGCTCCGATTCTCTTCGTGGCCATCACTGGGATCAAGAGCACGACGAAGCGCTGATCAGCTGCCTCAAGTTTGCGTTCGGCGTGGAAGACGTGGATATTCCACCGTCAGCAACATTTCGCATATCCAATGAAGTCTGGAATGTCACATTTGAGCAATTTGGCCGGTGGTGCCAACTTACCAAACGTCCTGTTGTCAATTCGTGGGAGCTGCAGGAAAAGATGGCAGATCTTTGGCGACTGTATCGAATTCTTGGAGTGTTCTTGAAGTATTTCAGTTGGAACCTCACAAATGATCAGTTCGCAAGACTTGGCAACCCAGATGTGCATGTGTTTTTGCGCTGGAATCCAGAGGCGTACAAGATTTTCAGTGGCACATTCCTCCTCGATCGCGAGTTTATCAAGTTATGCGCGCACATGGCCCCATTCACAGGCACGGACGCGCTTGCAATATCGGAAACCAAGACACCGCTACCCAAGAAAAACAATGGGAGTGAGCGCTCCAGCTTACCCGTCGCGTCACCGCGTGCTTCCACAAAATTGACTTCTGAAAGATCGATGAGCGCAGATTTGCTGTCCAAATCACGAGCACTTCAATCTCTAGCCCGAAAGCAAGCACTAGACAGACTGGCTGCGCGATCGAAAATGTTGTCCCCCACGAACTCAATGGACTGGACGGATGAACATCTCACGTGGTTAGTTCAGTGTATTCGCGAGTCGTACGATGAACTGGAAATTGAAGACTTTCAGACCATTCACGGTTCCACATGGAAAAACGTCGCAAAAGAATTTTCCAAGAGGCACTTTCCTTCGCACGAATCGGCCATGCAGTCATTCTCACCGTCAGTACTGGAGAAACGATTCACAGAAGCGATCCACAAGTACGTCTCTTTTTGTGCAATGAAGGAATTCTTCACGTTATGCGGCGTCTGGAATAGCGAATCAGCAACTCCAAAGTTGACGCCGGACAAGCAATACATGTGGGATTGGTACTTGCTGTGGAATCCACTCGCGAAAGAGTTCTTGACTACTCCATTTGCATTGTACCAAGAATGCAATGAAATCTGCCGACGATTGTATGTGCGCACCAAGGCAGCGTTGCAGCCAGTGGTTGAATTCAGTCAGCACCAAGGTTCCCCTCGTCGGTCGACATCCTTGCCTCTAGAATTCCTGTGGACAACCGAACAGGATGAATCGTTAATCGAGTGCATCGACCTCGCAATGAAAACAGCTTCTGGGAACAGCTCTTCGCAGCTGTGCTTGATGTGTCCAACGTGGGAGATTGTGGTTGACGAATTTCACCAACGAACAATGCTTGAGCTCGGAAGTTGGGAGTTACAGCGACGTCTCGCGGAGCTTCGTCGGGGGTACTTCGCATGGAGAGACATGCGGGCGACGTTTGACGCCATGGGTTTGTGGAATCACGATCAAAACACCCCCCAAGTAAAGAAAAGTGTGTGGTCACGATATTTGTCGTGGAATCCAGCAGTCGCCAACGATTTTCGACCTACGCACCGCCAGCTCAGTGACGTCTGTGGACGTCTAACTCCATTCGATCCGACAACGTTGGACCCAAGCATACACAACACTTTCCCAGCGGCGCGGCGAGAGAGTCGCGAACCAGCCATTCAAACGTCGGAATCTGTCGCGAATGAGCGACGCATCGAATCGACTGTTACTGTAGTTCCGACCGGTGACAGCGAAAAGACGAAGTCACGAACACAAACACATCGGAACGTGAATCATCGACCTTCTGCTCCCCCCGCTGACGTGGAAGTGATTGAGATCAAAGAAGAAGACAGCGATGATGACAATTCATTCGGTGCGACCCCTCTGACACCATCCAACAGTTCTCAGTCGTCAATGGTCGTCGACAAGCGCGAGACGCACGCAGCAGTAGAACACTTCACCGCAACATTTGAAGACATGTTTTCAGCTCGTGATGGAGTCCGGTTCTGCATGCACATCGGCACAAGCGAAGAGCTCGCTGGCGTGTTCAACCGTCTTGGGTTTGCCCAACAAAAATATATGATTCAAGCGGTCTTGGACTCAAACATGGACGTTGCGTATGGCAACGTCTGACCGAGAACGAGTCGTTGTGGGTTCAATGAGAGAGCACAACATCTGTATTTTATCTCGCTCGAAACGATTTCAGCGGTATTCTGCGCTATGAAGATTCACAGCCACGGCATCCAACCATGATATGTGCGACCAAGGATATCGGTGCTTGTCGCCAACGCGATCAGCTCCTGAGCTTGCTCAAGTGGTGGGAGAACTGATGCATCTGCGGCGTTCTCACTTTCGACGAAATCAACCAGAGCCTGGAATTTTCCCAATGTATCTCGAACGTGGCCATTCTGTGCTAGCTCCTCCTTTAGGAGAGCTCGCGGGGAGTAGCCTTCCAGCTTTCGACGGGCAATCGCGATCTTGACTTCCGGAAGCCAAGCAGTCGCTGTTGCCGTCGTTCCTGCAGAGCCCGAGGAATTGCGACGAGATTCACGCTTCGTCTTCACCATCGCGAGTTCTTCTTCGTCTTGAGTTGTGGATTGTGTGGGCGCGTCGGAATCTAGGCTAGATGAATCGCTAAATATCTCTTTTTGATGGGTAGTTGTCGATTGCTGCCAGTCCAGCAATGGTTCATGCAAGAATACCTTCATCACGCTTTCAATCACTTGCCTCTTTTCGCGCAGCGCCTCAAATACGATCTGCATGTCTTGAGCCAGCAAGTTGGCTTCGTCGTACGGACGCAGAACGTGTGCCATTTGTCGCGTGAACCGGAAGGGAATCAATTCTGGGACTGGCAACACGCTGGCACCTGCACCAAAACTCACACCAAAATCGACGCCGATTACTGAGCCCGACGCAAGTTCCAAAAGGAAGTTATCAAGATGCCGGTCTCCGATGCCAAGAATGTAGGAGCAAGCACTGAACACTGCCAGCGACTTCGCGAAGTGGTCTCGCGTGCTCAGGAAGCTCTCAAAATCAGCGCCAATTCGCAGCAATTGCCGCCGCAAGAGATCACCCGGGATGAGGGATTGCACCTTGGCAAAGTTGGCCTCAACATCCGTAGTCGAGGCCGTGATGGCTTTGCTTCCGTACGTTGTCCCACGCTGTTTCATCAGAAACATCTCGTAGGTTTTGGCTGGGGTTGTGTTGAAAAGCTGTAAGCGCTGACGCTTGTTGCTTTGCAAATCCGCACAACGTTCATCCTGCTGGAGCTGGTTCTCAATGATCCCCTTGAGTGTTGATGTTCCGTGCAGCCACTCGATCACGCCGATCTCTTGAGTCATTGGAATCACCTTGTAAGTGTGATTCTTAAGGGAGCGTTGCTGGCATCGCACGTTGCCTTGGAGCACTTGGTTCATCACTTCAAACAGTTGCTCAATCCGCTGGTCAAGACGCAGGTCTTCGCCACCCTTGACCAGGAATGTGTAATCTTTCTCATCGCTGCAGTGAAGCGTGATTTGCTTCGGCAATTGCTTGGACGCTAATACTCCGAGCATGGAGCTAAAACTCAGGATTCGAACATGTGCAGCTGTATCCGGCTTTCCCCAATCTGTGAACAAAATCGCAAATGTGAATGGCCAGAAGATATTCGCGAGGGCATTAAGTCACTCACTCATCGCATATTGACCAGGCAGTTCAAGGTGAAGCTTGGACGGATCAAACTCGTCGAGCCATTCGGCAAAGTCACTGAGCTTCGCCTTCATATCTTTCGTGATACCAAATTTCCCAGGCATGGCTCCAAAATTTTGCGTGATCCATTCGCGTGCACTGGCAAGGCTTTTCGTCGTCAGATTCCCGCCGTCTTTGCCCATAATTTTCTCCATATCACGCTTCGCTTTGCGTGCCCATTCGCGGTTATATCGACCAATTTGCTCTCCGAGAAGGGGTCTTTCCGTCGAGAAACAATCGTTCCAGACATCGTCCATTTTCGTGCGCGCCTCAACACGTTTGTTTGCTTCCATTAGCTTTTGCACTTCCCGGAGCCCTTCCTTGAGTCGCAATTCCGGATGGTGGATTCTGTGTAAAAACATGTCAGAATCTTTGGTCGTTTTTGATGAAGACGCCTCGCACTTACACACGCAGAGCATCAACAAACTTGTCCATGACTGGATTTGCAACCAATGCTGCAAGTCTACTAACATCCACCTTGCTCGTCGCAGTGTTATCGCCACATGTTATTTTGAAGTCATAAAACAAGGCCACAGGATATTCGCGTGCAATCTGTTATAAGCATCATCTCACGAGTTAGCGCTGTTTACGAGTATTCTAATGCGACATCACCTCACCTTTTCCAGAATTACGACAATCGTGCTTGCAATTGGACCATTCAGTAGCGCCATGAGCTGTGCTGACCATCTCAAACAAGTCCAAGCAGGGACTTCATTCACCACGACTGACTGAAAGCGAGCAACCACGTTTGGGTAAGGAGCGATCAGCTCACACAACTGAGGAAAATAGGTTGAGCACTCTTCCCCAGCAATCATGCCGGCTAATACTGTGTCGACGATCAACTGCACGATTCGGTCGTGCTTAACATATCGTTCCCACTTGTTGCGATCAATCTTGAAAATCATGTCGATCAGGAACTCGATGAAGGTTGACCTCGATCTGGCAACTTTCTGCAATTCAACAGTGCTGCTTAGAGCAGTGTCAAGCGACGCAGCCTTCTTGCAGCTACGAGTGAATACGTCGATTGATCGCGTGAGGTAATCCTCTGCCATGGCGGGATCAATATTCGCATCCATGTAGAATTCAAACGCCTTGGAAAACACCTTGCCTTCAACACTCCCCATATGGATCCACTGGACTGGATCTAATCTCTGCATCAATTCGATGAAATCGTCATTGTCGAACATCTTTGTAGCCGTCTGAAAGTACTTGGTCAGTCGATCCGTCACCGCAGACGATATCGCTCCGTTGCATGTTTGAATTTGGCGATCTGTCATTTTGAGCACGTGTGTGACAAACACATCAACCATCAACACACTCACTTTAGGTAGTTTCTCCTCATTACACATGTCTCGATAATCCTTGAGTTTCTTCGATGTCAAAGCCAGAATATCGTTGGATACAGCAGCTTCAGCGTACCGGAGTACCACATGAGACATCTCATTCAGGATGGTATGGCGCATGTTGTTATCCAAAAAGTCTTGCTCTTGTCCAATTCTCACCAAGCACGCTGTCACCACATCTTGCACGAGGTGATACGTCGACCAAATATTGATGTCGATGCCATTGAGAGGCGGAGCCGTTGCTGCCCATCGTTGCACAAAGTCCACACTCGCCAAGTCATTCTTCGTTTTGAGCGTAGAGTGTTCTTGAGCCAAGGTCACCATTTCATCCACCTCAGCGACAGACGAGAGCGACTGCACCAGGCGTAGCCGTGTTGAAACCATGATGTTCGTCGTAGATTGCCAATTTTTCGCGAATGATGAGTAGAAGTGCTCCACAATGACTCGAGCTTGGCTGAGATTGTAGTCCACGAGAAACGCAAGGGCAAGCTCAGCAGAGAACCGATCACGAAGGAATGTCCACTTCTCACTGTCGCTCTGTGCGTCTTCGACGAACTGCTTCAATTCAGCCAGCACGGCTTCATCCCCCCATTTGGTCATACCGAGGTGAGCCCGCAAGAAGTACGACAGTCCTTGTTCTCGGAAAGGAGATTCTGAGCCCCACAACACGTACTCACCATGAACGTTTTTCAGTGGCTGTAGTTCTTGAGCGAGTTTGTCCCATTGATTCAGCTGCTCGATGCAATCGAGACGTTCCCAGTGGCATCGCTGGGCTTCGAAGTGCGCTTGTAGCAGTTGCGGATCTTCGTTGGTTGCATCAACAGACTCGTCCTGCAATGTTGAGTTCGATCTTTTATACGACGAGATCGCTGCAGGAAGATCCCCGCTTAGTCGCGCTTGCAGGGCGCGCTTCGACTCCGTCTCCGTACACGACTGGGTTGCCAGAGCCAGCAAGAGATTCCCTTGTTGAAGCATCGACAAAAGCTTGTACAGCTGATCCCACCCTTCGACTGATCGGCGACTTTCTCTTTCGTCCATGATCTTGTCTGACGATGAAGAGTCGCGATACAACATTTCTTCGAAAATGAGCTCTCCAAACTGGAAGTTTCCGCTTGCCAAGCTTGAACTGCCGATGGTCTTTGCTGGGACAATTAGTGAGTGCGACAGCGCGTCATCTACAGTGACTGCAGAATAGAATGCACGTTGAACTGCGCTGACGAACGAGGCCGATGATTTTGCTCCTTCCAAAGACTTCTGCAAGCTGCCGCACAAGTCTCGCATCAATCCATTCTCCACAAACTTGGACGCTCGCACCAAGGACGAAAAAATATCTGCAAAAACACAGCGCGCAACGAGACCATCGCTTTCACACAGAGCAGACAGCGGTTCCAAAATCTCCTTCAGACCAATTTGGATGTCTGGGTACTCTCCTGTACGATATTTTCTCCTCATTCTCACATTTTCAAGGCGCGCCTTGCGTTGTCGATTGCGAACAGCTTCCTCCGTTCGCTTCAAACGAGCAGCTCTTTCCTTGAAGAAAGAGCGGTCTGCACTGTCTCGGCCGGTGGCATTGGTACTTGAGAAGCCTCCGCCCGCCCTGCGAAAGCGTTTCCTGACCACCCCAGACTTGCGGCTCCCGCCGTTGATCTCGTCGAAGATGTCACCACCTTGCGTCAGCCCTAAAAGCTGGAAATGTCAGTTACCATCCTTAGGTTTCATGCAATATCAGCACTCACCAGATGCTTGAGACGAAGATAATTGCGACGGAATCAGAGAACTTCTCCCAAATTCCGCTTGAGAGCTACTGCCCATCGAGAACGCCGCTGACTCTTCCAGTGTCCCCGACAATCGTAATAGCGTTTCTGACGAGGATGCAAGCACATCAGCTTCCACCGAGAACATCGGCATCATAGTTGACGTTTTTGTCTCCCACGTGGCGTCAATTGGTGCATCGACAAATTGAGCATCAGACAGCGGCTTGTCAAATAACGACTTCGCGTGATCTCGCTGCTCCTTGGTCATATCCAACATAATCCGCGAGGCATAATGAACCCAGTTGTCAGCTGCTTGAGAAGAGAACAAAGTGCTGAACAGGTGAACCAGTCTGCGATCACTTTCTTGTGAAAGTAGGGACGACTTCTGCCAATGCTCGTGCAGAAATTCGCGGATGGTCGCGTCATGGTCAGCGAAACCCTGCAGCAACAGCCCGCGAGCTGACTCTGTCAGCCGGTCACTATAGTTCTTTGTGTGAACTTTGATGAGGATGCTGAGGAAAAGCTTGCGGCAATCAACATCTTCGTGGTTCATGAAATGGGCAAGGAGACGAAGGCCCCCGTCTTTGTCTACTCCACATATCTGGTTCACTTGGTCTTCGCTGAGCTTGTCAATGACTTCACTGAGTAGCTGCAGTGAAAGGTATTGAACTGCGGCGTGGCGATGGGCGAACAATCGCGGCATGACTGGCTGGACAAATCGAATAAGGTCGTCTTGTGTTGCTGGGTTTTTGCTGGCACATAGTAGGATCTCAGTAGACAGAATACACCATCTGTCAACTGGAATGACTCGTGGCATGACGGACGCAACCCGATGTAGCATTGTCGAATCGAGCACCTCGTTCTGGTGAATGCACAAACTTCGTAGCATGGCCAAAAATCTTCCGTAATCTTCGACACTGTATGATTTTGTGACGACTTCTGTGAGTCGATTTTGTAATGCTGAAGCCCCTATCTTCGCCATGAATACACCAGCGACCTCTGCACCCACCACGAAGATGGATACCTTCGCATGTTCAACAGCTGCAATCAACCCATCTTCGACTGTTCCGCCGTACATGGTATCACTGACATACAAGAAGTCATTCGCTCGTCCAGCCGCCGAAACCATGCTTACGACTTGCAACGCAGTGTACTTCCTGGCGTATTCAATTTGCGGATTGTCTTCACGACTGTTTAGGAATTTAACCACCAGATCGACGTCGACGGAGACAGCATCCTTCCAGAGCGCTATCAAGCGACCAATGATCATGAGGTTATCTTGAAGGATGAAGTTCTGTGGGTCTGGTGCCAGCTGGATAAGATTATTTACAAACTTGTCCACTGTTCGCTTGATTAAGCGTGGGCTCACATCGCTCCAGTGGTCCAGAACAAGGTGCGCACCATCCCTTAGCAAGTAATTGAATTCCTGATGACCGCTTGATGTTGCCGCTGTTGCCTCCAGGAGCGATGTCAAGACTGGTTCCAGCCATTGATTGCGATACGGAGCGAAAATGTTCGGCGTGTTCAGCACAACCTTACTGAGGAACAATCGAATGTTGAGAGGCTTCATCACATCAGTCGCTGTGTCAAAGAGCTTCTGCATCCATGTTGGCATCGTGGTATCCGACCAATTTGAGCTAAATTCGTGGTTCATCTGGACGAGAACACGAAGTAGCGGGATCATGCACGGATGCTGGTTGATATCATCGAGCTCGACTGAAATATCTTGATATAATGTGGCTCGGTTGTCTTCACCCACTCCACCTTTCCATGACGAACTTCGCGTTAGGCTGACTTCAGTTTGGCTGAGACTACTTTCACTGAAAAACCGTGCTGCTTGGCTGTCTGTTGATGCACCGAGACGAGAGCGTCCCCTCTTACTGGTCTTCTGCGTCTGTAAGGTCGAGGACGAATATGTCGTGAGCGGAATCCTCTCGTAGTCTTTTGTTTCCGAATGGAGCTCGTATTCGACCGAAGGATCCACAACATTAGTCCAAATTGAGTCTTGAAAGAGAATTTGATCGAAAAACTTCTCCTGCTTCTGTGTTCGTGCCACTGCAGTGAGAAGACAGTTGTACGCCGAGCAACACGCTTGTCGCACTATATCATCACCAGGCCCGTGCGCTTTCGTAGCCATCTTGCTGGCGCACTTGCAGATCAGCATCGTGAACTCTCTGCCTTTGCCATTACCGTGACCAAGAAAAGCAGTGTTGATCTCGTTTCGAATTGCCTCGGGATCGATCACGCGAAACAGGATTTCAATTGCTGCAAACGCCACGGACGCTGTCAGATATGCGCCACCGGTTAAAGCATCCGCGGAATTGGAGATGATGGCAGCGAGCTTCCCAACAATCGGAGTTGGTGATCCCGATGTGAAAAATGACGATAGGGCTGGACTTGATTGCAATTCCATCAGCGGTGTAAATAGGTCATCCATTAACGCTTGACGAACCACGTCGTCCTCTGTTGGATCCACGAGCAAATTCGTCAGATCTTGAAGGATGTTGGTCAGATCGCTAAGACCCAACATGTTGCTTGCAAGTTTTCCCAGACTAAGCTTGATCCGCTTCGAGAAAATGTGCTCACCACCTTCTCGGATGGCTGGAAATAGCACACGTAGTAGCTTGAGGGAGCGGGCTTCTTCCAATAAACACAGCAATCCATCGATAAGGGAGGAAAACACTTCAAAATCACGAGACCCGCGCTTTGCATCCGTCGAGACAATCGGAAATTCTTCAATAATGAATGTAGTCAGCGCATTCTCAACCCCGTCGTCGAGCCGTCGGAACTCGGGTTCCCCATAGAACGTGGAAAGCACAAATAAGGCATCGGCTTTGACCAGATAGCTGACATTGCGTCGACTTAGAATCCCAAAGAGGCATTCCAAGATGTCTGGAACAGGTCCGATGCTCAGGACATCTAACAATTTGGTTGGTCGTTTCTTGAAAATTTCTCCAATTCGCTGGAACCCACTCATCAGTATTCTCTGCGATTGGGTTTCCAAGGATGGATCGTCGAGATGCAAAGTTAGTTTCTTCAGGTGTGGTAGGAAGTGCTCCACGAAACACTCGAGATCAGAGGTGTCCGGTCGAAAGTGTTTCATATCGGCAACTTCACCTAGCACATCCACTGTCGCCAGAAGAATTGCCGTGCTCTCCACGGATTTTGCCACCATCGCGCTCGCACAATTGCTCCAAATCGCACGACACGGTATAATTGAGACAACCTGGCCATATAATGGTGACAGTGCACGTCGAATGCCTTCGTCTTCGAAATAGTTCGTGATGTCCCATCCCAGGGCTCCACCAATCTACGACATCCCTCATTATGCACCGATAGATACCAAATAAAGAAATCGAACAACGCACCTTCACGCATTCTGTTGCGAGAAACCGAGCTGCCGGGGACGGATCATTCCGCTTCATAATGTCTAACGCAATATCCACAAATTTGGCTGCCGAATCACGATCATTTTTCCGATCATGGAGAACGTTGTTGGCCATCACCTAAACCGCATTACAGCATCAGTTATCAGTTGCCGTCTCAACAAATGCCAGTGGTCGTGTGACTTACCTCGCTAATGAAGCGGCATTTCCGAAGCATCTCTTCGACATTGCCGTTCGGATCCGACCGAAACAAGCGAAAGGTCTGTTGTTGGTAATCTTCGATGACTTGGTCCGCATGCGACGTGAGCTTTGCACTAATAAGTGGCTGGGTCTTCACAGCTTGCTTGCAAAATTCTTGAATGCGAGCGATTCGGCCCACGTTGTCGGTGCTTCCAAGAGTCCAGATCACTTTGCCGCAAAACAAATCTTGCACTTCACGATCGTCCAGACCCAGGAATCGCCATCCATCCAAACCAGAATACTCGGACGTGACAGAGAGAAAGTTGCACACCTCATCAATCACGCCGATGTAAGTCGCGACCGTCTTCTGTGTAATCTCATCTGACTCTGGAGCGTTGACACTAGTTTTGACGGTCGATACAGGATCCCAGCGCACAAAGTGAGCCACAGCACGCGCAATGGTTGAAACTGCATCTGGTTTCAGACCTGAAATGCGCTCATCATTGCGCTTCTTCGACAGCGTCGCGTTCTCGTTCGTCAACCTCGCTGATTCTTCTGCCAGTATTGACACGCACCACGCGTAAGATTCCACAGACGCGCACAGCTGCTCCATCCATGCAATTGCAACGTCAGAGCAGTAATCGGGCGAGCTTCGAGGTGAAGGCGGAGTTCCGAGGGATCCAGGAGAAGCGACAACGTCATGGATGCTTCCATTGCTGCACTCTGTTTCTTCGATGAGCCATTGCTTGCATCCACCCGTATTCATTGCTGTGGTGAAAGTGACGAACAGCTGTCTGCACTGTCTTCGATACTCCAGTTCACGACTTCCCAACTGTTTGAAGACCCACTCGGAGAACGAACTTAATTTGTCGACACCACCGTCACTTTGGGAACACTTAAGAGGAACATCTTGTTGGAAAAGGTGGGGGATTCGCGAGATGGCGCGCTGAAGCTGGATTAGGGCTTTTACAATCATATCTCGGCACACAGCTGACCCCCCTTGAGCTTTGTCGTCGCGATCACACAATCTGAGAGAAGTCAAGAAGTTCTTGACACATCGAAGTGCAAATGCCTGGATGGTTTCCCTGTTTTCTTCGTTCAGAGTTCTCAAAAAATACGTGATGGCCGTTGCTGCTCCCATGCGCTGCATGACACCGGGATGGCGACACAAGGAAAAGAGTCTTTCGAAGATCGCTTCCGCTTTGGCCAACCGGGTGTCGTCGAGTCCTTTGTCCGCTTGTGCTTCGGTTGACATTGATAAGCACAAAGCCAACGCCTTCCCACAAAGCTCTCGAACACTGCTGCGTGTGGTATCGCACAACCCAGATATAAGCTCATCGAGAATCATTGAGTACTCGAAAGGGAAGGTGTCGCTGCCATTGCAGAACCAGCGGACAATTTGAAGCAACAGCGGCTCAAATAACGCGCGGCAAATCTTTTCTGGGTCAGTGGCTAACGCGATCAAGCTGGGGATTGTCCGGCGCCACACTGAGTGGAAAGACGATCGGTTTCGCGCAGAATGGGGATCAGTCGCTGTCTTGCCGCACAAGTAGCACACCAGGGCGTGAAATACCTCTGAGGCACAGGCTTTGGTTCGCCGATCCACACTACTCGTCGCCATGTTACCCACATGCCAGAACAGTGCACTCAGCGTCATTGTCACGTCATGTGCGCCAAGCATGAATGACAACTCGAGCTTCGAACCTTGCACCGCAGTTGAATGAACCTCTGTCGCGGATGCATTCGCAAGCAGAGAGGACGCATCACCCCCAAGCCTTCCCACAAGCTTCAAAATTCGTCGTTGTAGCTGTGCTGGATCAGCCGCGCTGTCTCCGATAGAATTTAGCTGATCGATTTCTTGAACCACGTCCACATGTTCGAGATATGGTACCAGTAGCGGAACGAAGACGGACACTTGGTCCAACAATTGGTTGCCAAGATCTCGGTGCCACGTTTCCAAAGTCGTGACAGCCAAATCAGCAGCGGGTGCATGAACCCTTCCGAGTTCCAGTGCAGATACCATTGCGGAAGACACCTCAGCGATCGTGATCAACTCCACGGGTGTAGAAAGCACCAGACCTGTGCAGGCCATAAGCAGCTCATCTTTGTAGAACCGGAGATTCTTGCAGGTCGTTCGGACGAAGGTCACGTATTTGCGACGAAATTCATCCATGTTCGATTCCACTTGCATTGAATGCGTCGATGAGTACACTTTGCCTGCGCCACTCAACCTTGCAAGAGTCTGCGCAATACGGTAAAAACTGGACACCAGCGGGAGCTCGCGTGCTTTGTCGAAGCATAGGGACATGATTGTTGGGCTCTGCGCATATTCACAGCGTAAATTTGGTGCAAATTTGGTGCAAACATTTCCAGACGCGTTCGACATCTGGATGACTTACCCAACGGAGTGTGAAGTCTGGCGTGATGCGAGGAAAAGTTCGCTCAATGAAATTCGTCAAGTTGAGCATGATGGAGTGGTCTCGGGGGACATTAGGCTGAGATCATCCCGACTTTTTAATTGCTCAGAAGCTCCAACAGATGGCATCACACATCACCCACCTTGTATCCGTTCGTATCTCCTGAATTGTCTAATTCATATCGATATGTCAAGTCGAGTCGTGCCATCAGACTGCAAATGTTCGAGACCAGAGAATGGAACAATGTTGTCTGCACTTCTGAGCGTAACGTAGCTTTCGCAGTTTGGCAATAATTCTTCAGCTCCAATCGTGCCCTTCGAAACGGTGTGGTTTTCTCGAACAGCGCCAGCCACAGCGTCTCCATTTCGTACAGCAGTTTTGTGACAATCGCACCCGTCTCGGGGTGGTATAACACGTACTGCAAACAAATGAAATGAGAAAGGAGATTCGAACAAATCAGCGTGCTTGCACTCTACCATATCGTCGATGTCAGTGAAGCTGGAAATGGTGAGCAGCAGCGCATGTCGAGTGAACCGATCGAGTAACGGCTGCATCAGCATTTCTTTAGAGATCGCGCAGAAGATCTCGAGGATAGGTTTGGTGATATTGACTTTGTACTTCCACAGACACCGCGGATACGTGTTCACCGCGTGACACACAAAGTCACCGAGAAAGCTCACCAGGGCTTGGTCATCCGATGCATTTGGGGTCTGCGGGAGAATACCGCTAAACATTAAGGTCGGCTTCACCACAAAACCAATGAACAATACAACAAACCTCCTCGACAAATGAACCAATGCATTGGCCAAATTGATGAAGCAACGACCACCGCTTCGAGGCTGATTGCTCGCTCAAGCCGATGATGTTCTCGCCAAATTTTCGCATCCGTGTCTCGATTTTCGAGAGTCCAGTTGGACCGAGATATAGGCGTAGAGTCTTCGCCAACTTTCCCAAACACAGCAGCGCAAACGCGTGTGTAGCTGTATCAGCATCGGTGTCGTTGATCGTAGGCAAAATGTCCTTGATTATCCGATTTGTCGCCTTTTTGCGCGCATCACAGTTTTCTTCAACCAAGTAGTGTGCGATCGCCGACAGTACGCTGTCAGCGCAGATGGAAGCGTGTTGCTTGAGCTACATACACATATTTCCAAACACGAAGTCAGCGTGAGATAGTACTCCATTGTTCGCCACACAGTACTCACAGTCTTGTTCTCGCTCAGGCAGGAAGATTTCATATACGAGTACCACGTGTAGCTATTCTCGCCAATCTCTTTGTGAAAGTTGCAGCTATGAGCCCCCATAAATTTTAGCGCAGCTTTTGCAACCGCATATCGCGAGAGTTGCCCATCTTGGAATGTTGCCATCACAGTGCTAACGTAACTACGATGCCGCACACACACAGTGAGACGAGGCATAGAGCGACTTCAGATGAATCTTCACAACGTACGAGAAAACCTGCTGCCTTTTCGTCTCATTTTTCGTATACCGATCGGGCTCATAAAACTTGAGCATCTTGGCCAAACAGATAAACAAACCCTTTACAAACAGTAATTCCGGAGTGGTCGAGCTGAATTGCTTGTCGAGTCCGTCCTCCACCCACGGGATCAATTGCATTGCTGTCGACTCGACTTCGCGTGGGAACGCATAGACCAGATACGCAATGACTTCGAGCACCAGCCCCTGCACCAATGACACCACTTCTCATCAGCAACGCACGAGGCACGCACAAATCAAAACACCGGCGCCCATAGCACTCACTTTCGCCGTTTGGGTCAATTTCCCAAACTTGAGCTCAAAGAAAAGCTTGTCAATGTACGCAGCAGGCTCGATGTCCGCCGGAGTCACGCGCGAGTTGCCGTACTTCAGCACAAACATCACCACCTGCGACATATCGCCCCAGCAAACCACCACACGATTAATCATACAGACATTTCACAGACACACGTCCATCCACCAGCGCACGCCATGCATACCGTCAGCGCCTCCGCTTTCACTCGACTGGATGGATCCACGCGCCCGATCAATTGGCACTTGGCCACGAGATCCACGATTTGCTGCTTGGTGAACGCGCGGTTGGTCGCGTACTCCTTGACAAAGCGCGTCAGCATTTCGAGCACGCGCTGGCGCGCCAACGCGACGTCGCGCTTGCGCACGCCGTCCATCATGGCGGCGCTCGCGTCGAGAAACGCGAGCACGTTGAGCTGCTGCTGCTGCTGGAACAGCACGATCGTGCATTGCTGCGCCAGCGCGCGGGAGCGCACCATGCACTCCGTCACTGCTGCCCCCAGGTGCTCCACTGTCTCTTCGATGCTGTCCACGGCATTCTCGTGTTCGAGGAAGGCAGCGAGCTCCTTCAGCCGCTCCTTCACGCGCTCGGCGGCCGCGTCGTCCGCCATCGCGCGTGGCGACGTCACAGTCGGCAAGTGATGGCTTCAACGGCGCGATCGCATCGAACGTACTAAGTGCGGGATTGCACTGGTCACTAAGTGCGGTATTGCAGTAGTCACTATTGAGGTAAGTTTGATTCAGGTGTCTCTAGTATTTAGTGTTTAGTACATATGAAGTTGCATCTGAGCATCCTGATCGCACGGCAGTCATTTTGGCCGTGCCGGATGCTGTTCCTGGTGTTACGCTAGTGTATGAGAGTTAAGTAGCTGTAGCCGCAACCAATGTTCCTCCGAGCTTTAATCCAGTCGTCGTACCGTTGTGTTGGGTGATATCGACGAAATCACCATTGTTGATCACCGTGAGTTGTCGCTTACCATTC
Organism: Lagenidium giganteum; assembly: GCA_002286825.1. Lineage (NCBI taxonomy): Eukaryota > Oomycota > Peronosporomycetes > Pythiales > Pythiaceae > Lagenidium > Lagenidium giganteum. The sequence continues at coordinate 5,857 of NSDO01000527.1, read as the reverse complement.
GCGTATAAACTCATCAGAGCAGTCGCTTGATCATTGACTAGCTTAATGTCCGTGTTATAGGTGCCTGTGCTCTGGATAGTAATGTCCATGCCTCTAGCCGATGAAACATTTCTAAGACTCAAAGGAGTATTTCCATCGGATGCCGTGATATTACCAGAAGTTACTGTGATAGAACTAGGAGCGATTAGATTTCCAGAAAAACTAGTCGAAGAAACGTTAAAGAGATTGCTAATGTTGTTCAACGGACCAGTTACCACTGCCGTAGAGCCAGCGGTTATTCCAGGAGTCACTCCAGACAAGTAGTTAAGCTCTGTAGCAGTTGAATACACTTGAGATCCGCCTAAGTATAAATTAGTCGAATTGAGCGTTGTCGCTGTTAAGTTTCAAAACCCAGTGATATCCTTATTAGCATCTACTAGAACTAATTTGGACGCCGCAACAGTCCCTGCTGTTAGTCCAGAAAGCAAACTTAAATCCACGGCTGAACCGCCAATTGATAGCGATCCACAGTCGAGATTTCCGGCAACAGCTAATGAACTGAATGTTCCGACGCCACCGATACGCAAGTATCTTTGATCGCCTGAAGTGATAGTTAGATAGTCATTACCACCTTGAAAGTAGGCACTATTGAAAATAGGAGAACTGATACTTGGAGGCAGAGACATT
>NSDO01000526.1:45490-55670 GCA_002286825.1 Lagenidium giganteum | reverse complement strand
GTCGGCTGAGGCGCTGGCGTTGGCTTTGGTGCAGCTGTCGTTGGTTGTGGCGCCGCCGTTGTTGGTTGTGGTGCTGCTGTCGTTGGCTTTGGTGCCGCCGTTGTTGGTTGTGGTGCTGCTGTCGTTGGCTTTGGTGCCGCCGTTGTTGGCTGTGGCGCTGGCGTTGGCGTGTCGCCCTTGTCGGCCGTACACAACTTGCCGTACGTCGCGTCGCAGTATGGCGCCTGCGTTGGACACTTGGAGCAGCTCTTGCCAGGGATGTACGTGTTCTCGCCCTGCCAGTTGCCTGGCGTGTAGTAGTTGCACGCAGTCAAGTAGCCGTTCGGGCACAGCTTGGACGCACAGCCGACCAGGTACGAGTTGGCCCACAGCACCGCCGAAGCGTGATCGAGATCCATCTTGCCGTTACCGTTGCGGTCAGCATCCGAGATCTCTTCGACCACCCAGCCCTTGATCCAGCTGTCGACGGTGGCCTTGTCGAGCGTGTTGAGGCCATACATCAAGTTCTGACCGTAGGCATAGTTCTCGGTGTCGTGCTCAAATACGCACGTGTTGACGAGCTCAGACGCCTCGATGGCCAGGGATTCATCCCACTTGAGTTCGCGCATGTTGGCGGCTTCCGTTGGCACTAGCTTGGCGCGCGCGTAGTTGTGCTGCTGGACGATGTAGTCGCGGAGTTCGGCGGTGTATGGGAAGAGGTTGACACCGCCATTGTGGACATTTGGTCTCGAGTCGACGTCGTGAGTTGCAGGACCGCCGTCAGGGCCCGATGGCTTCGAGTGGCCGCCGTACGAGCTTTCGCCGGCGTACACCTGGGCGAGCTGGGCGAGGGCGATGACACTGAGAGTGGTAGCGATCTTCATGGTTTAGACTTGGTACGAAAAAAAGAACAGAGAGGTTGGCAGACAACGAGGTAGACGACGACGGACGGTGAGATAGGACGACAAGAGGGACGAGTTCCAGGCAACTGCAGGAACGGAAATGGGACTGAACGGGGGGAGCTTGTGCTTGTGTGCTTGGTGGGTGGGAAGCACAAGCCAAATTGCAAAGTGATGGAGTGCAGACAGCACGAGTGGCCGACGTTCCCTGATCCGCACGTGTTGAGGGTCCAACAGCGTTTACCTTCTCGCTGACCGGACCTGAGCCATGGCATGTGCCAGCCGAAGCTCACCAGCTGGTCACGCCAGTGTTGATGCACAAGCAAGTCCAACTGCTGCAGCGCCGATCTTCACATGTCAGCGCGTGGGTCCGTGTGGTCTGTCAGTCCAGCCAGCACAGATGGCAACGCCAGATGGCTTGGACGCTGGTCGCGCGTGGCCCAAGGCCTTGCCAACCCACGCGGCCGTGCCGCAGACCCAGGCCATCGATCAGATGGCAGCGCCCGACCTTGACTGCTTGGGTCATCGATTCTGCCAGCCAAACCAGCTGGCAAGGGCCTGTAGAAGCCGGTGAGTCCATGACTTTTACCTATGGCAATCACGCCGACGCCAACGACGCACGTGCGTGGGCACATGGGCGTTCATGTGCGGCGGCTGCTGAGCCTTGCCATCGACATGAAGCGACAAGCCAGTCCCACAACGCAGCGCACGCCACAACCTGGATGGGTCCCCGTCGCGTGAAGAAACTTGGTGCTTCCGCATGGGCGAGGACTGACATGTGTGATCGCTTCAACAATGGTGGTTGGGTGGCGCAAGTCGCATCATTGGGATGGAGCACGGCAACCATCCACCGACAACTCTGCGACGCTTGAAGAAGTGCAGGCCAGACCACCCATCCATCGTTGCCTCTGCATTCGTACGTGGGGCAGTGGTCCAGAAGGTCACGCTGGCATGGGCGTGGCGATTTGCACATCGCAATCCAGGACGCACGCCAGCATTGCACTGCCTCCACGCCTTCCTCCTCGACAGACTGCGCGCAAGCGTCAAGAACATCACAGTCTCGTGCGTGTCGTCGTCGTTGGACATGCGCGGAGAGAATCGACTGATTGAGCTCCGCTGCTTGATCAGTCGCTTTCCGACCACACGCGCCGTGCAGCGCCAAGGTTCGTTGTCGCTACGTTTCTTGCTTCTACAGTACACTCTGGAACCAATGGAACGCGGCGGTCAAGTGGTTGCATCAGCATGGGTCCGCCTACGCACACAACTGCTGTCTGAATGTTCGAGCTGCCATTGGTGCTTCACGTCAGTCTCTATAGTACACGCTCCTTACGAATGGATAAGCCGTTCGCGAGCCACATCACACGCACTGGAACTCTCGCTGGCGCAACCGACTTGCACAGTCTTGCAGCACGTGGTGCACCTTGTCGGGAAAGTGGTCGTCCAGCATCGTCCGCGCAATGCGAATGCGGCGGAAGTGCTCGGAACTGGACCAGTGGAAGTGGTAGTCACTGCGCTCGGTGCAGCACACGCTTCGTCCTGGACGACAGCAGACCCAGCAACCGCCGCCTTCTGGATGCACCGCCGTGCGTCGTAAGTGGATGAGGCGTCCAGGTAATGTCATCTCGTGGATCGGCTCATTCGCCTGGATCCGCTGGAGCATCGTTCGGTAGTTGGCAAGTTGGAGACCAAAGGCCGAGTTGCCGTAGTTGGACTCTTCGTGCAGCAATTCGTGGGGTTTCTTCCATGCCACGACCTGCCTCAGAATCTCGGACTTGCCGACTTTGCTGCGACTAATAAGGTCGATCACTTGATCACGCAGATCCTCGGCCGAATTCAGCGATGAGCACGCAACGATGTCGTAGCCCACGACGATCGACGTCACGAACTCGTCGCAGCGATTAGCAAGGCCCTTGGACATCGTGCATCCTGGTGGACTGAACGCCAGACATCGTAGCCGCGGATACCGTGGCCGCAGAATGATCGACAGCAACACAGCAGTGCCCGCACCGAGCGAATGGCCCGTCACCACCAGACCATAGTCGCTGTACGCGCCATGTTCGCAAATATTGACTTCACTTTCGGAGACAGAGGCGTTCGAGTTGGGATCGAAGAGCATTTCAAGGATGCCTAGTCGGTTGATGTCCAGATACACGGACTCGGCGCAGTGCAGGAAGCCTTGGTGAGCATGTTCACCCGCACCATCACAGCCCCAACGTTCCGCCACGTCGTCCAAGCTCATGCCGTAAGCAATGGCGTCCGTTAAGCAATCTTCCAGTGACAGCGTGCCTCGAATGGCAATGACAACTTCTTTCCGTTGATGGTCAAGCACCACACAGAACGCTGGGCGGTAGACCGAGTTATGGAACGACGCGTAGACAATGTCTTGCGATCGAACGTTCGTTTCCAGTTGCAACGCTGTCTGGTGCAGGTGGAAGAAGTTGTCGCCATGGATGTACGGCAGGTTCTTCTTCATGCACGAGAATGCCAGCCGGAACGTGCCACTCCATGGATGCGACCACACGTACAGCATCCAACCGTAGATGCCGATAGCGTACTTGGAAAAATGGGCGAACTCCAAGACGTTCTCGACCAGTTCTGGATCGGATTCCGGTGCCACACTGCTCGATGATGGTGGCGGGGACGGCACCTCGATCGCAATATAGCTATCTCCACGTTCACGGTGATGATGATGCGAGTCCATCGACGCCGACGGTGGTCGATTTGGCGTCTCCAGGTTTTTCTTGTTACGTCGTCGCAGCTCCGCCAACGTCGTTTCTTCTTCATCGGCTTGCTCCAGCATGTCGGCGTCTTCGCGCGCCTGGACAGCGGCCAACAAAATGAACCCCGCGACGATGTCGGAGATCACCAAGTCGGGACTGCCGTAGAACAGGCGAGCAAACACGTGCGCGACGACCGACATGGAGTCGTGCTGCGTGCCCGCGCCACCGAACAAGTTGCACGTGAAGCAGCGAATGCATGAGCAGCAGCGATTGCACCGCCGCTCCCAGCGCTGTTGCTGCGGCACGTACACGTCTGAGTTTGGAATCGATCGCTCCACCTCTGCTGCGAAAGCCACACACACACAACGCAACAGCGTTAGAAACCACTGAAACGAACACGACGGATCACATCGCACTCCGCAAGCCACCGCCATCCAACACAACACAAGCACACAGCACCCATCAATAGCAAACAGCAAGTTGCATATACCATCCAGCAAGGCCTGTCGCTCAGAGGAAGTGGCGTTACCATTCGGCTCCATGACGATCTCGTGCGTCTCGTGGTGCGGCGCACCCCCGAGGATGCAGAACCCAAACGTGAACGTGCAACTCACTTCGGCGACCATCGCTGCCGCCAGCACCTGCACATCCAACAGCACGTTATCAGTCATGTTGTCCGTCCCACCACCACCATCATGGATAAAAATGCAACCACGTACCAGCACGAACTCGGCGTCAGGCATGCACAGGTCGCCGGCGTACCAGAAGTAGAGTCCCATGACGCCGTACGAGACCATAATGAGCGACCACACGATGTGCACGTGCAGCAGGCGCGGCATGAGCATGCGTCGCTCGTGGTCGATGATCGTGCCCTTGGCCGACACATGCACGACCATCAAATAGACGCACAGCATGAACCCATACAGCGGGATGGCGCCCAGCATGAACCAGAACGGGACGCCGCGGTGGCTGAAGTGCATGCTGGAGCACGAGCGCCAGACGCTGACGTAGAGCACGGCGACAAGCAGCAGCGGCACCTGGTACAGCACCATGAAGAGCGCCGGGCAGTACAGGTCATCGCTGCCGACGCGGCTTCGGCGCCCGAAGAGCACGAGCGCGGGCATGCGAGCAGCGGGAGTGAGTTGGCAGGGAAATGGAGCGCTCGGACTCGACGACGCGGCGCACGGGGAAGCAGCTCACACACGCACACACAGTCACCAACGCGTCGGGGTTGGTGGCCATGCACCAGTCCGGAGAACACCAGGAGGAATGCGCCACCAGCTGGCAGAATGTCAGCGGACCCATGTGACGGACTTTTGGCCAATCACAGGTGGTGGGTGCACGACAATTTTAGCCAACCAGATGGTGTGGTGACGTCTTTTCGTGGGCCAATTCTGTCGGAGCATCAATCCGCCGTTCTTCAAGGAGAAGGTAACTTAGAGAAATGTTTGTGAAGGATGACATTTTAATAAACGTTCAGAATGCATTTTCACTGTCGGGATGGACGGATGCCTGCGCCTGCTGGCTGGAAGTGGACGTAGGAGAGCCACACCATTGTAAGGTAGATGCACGAGGCTTTGTGCGTGGCGGAGGCTTCCCTGTCGCGTTAGGACTCGCTTTTGCCGGCAAGCAGGCCTTTGCAAGATGGCGATGCATTCGGAAGAATCAACACAGTGCGTATGTATTGACAGGTCACACAACCATCATGGGTGGCCTCAAGGCTCCTTTCTCGATACGTCTAATTGTTGCAGCGTGTGGCGTATCCCGCCAGTGTCGCGGGGAGATTGGCCGTCACGCCTTCGATGGTGCAGTTGTTGATGTCCAGACGTGCCAGCTCTTGCAACGCGGTTCCGCAGGGCGCATGTGCGCAAATCTTGTCCATCAATGCCTCGTCGGGTGTGCCCTCGCTGAGCACGAACTTGTAGCCGGTGTGCTCCTTGCACTGCTTGAACGCGTCGTCCGAGTTGAGTGCGTCGATCTTGGTGTTCACTTGCCCCAGATCGCACGCGGGGGTGTCCTTGGGTCCTTCGGCGGAGGCGAGAGCGATGACAGCGGCAGCGATGATGGCGAGGACACTTGAAGGCTTCATGGTGGGCTGTGATGAGTAAGTTGGGCACTCGAGTGGGAGGATTGAGGAATGAGAGCAGACTAGGCACGCGGAGCCTGCTATGCTATGGCGCGCACTGAAAGCAGGCGAGATGATGGGAGATGCACTCGAGATTTGGACATTAGATGTGGGACATTATGCTGCCTCGGCGGCATTGCTAAACAAGTTGGTTACCCGGTGCAGGTGTCGGCCGTACACAATCACACGCGTTCGTCGCATCACATTTGCAGAATACCAACGAGAGAGGGCTGGCTCATGAAAGATGTGTTACCTCGTCGTGAGTATCCGGGTGATCTGTCGCGACTTCACATCGCCAACGCCAATACTTTCGTAGTCACTGCCTTCGTTGGTTTGTTGACTGAAAACATCGTGTGCTGCGGATCGACTGGCAATCATCGGCGATTTGATCTGCTTCCAACAAGGAACGAAGTAGATCTCACCATCAGCTTCCACGTCGGTCTGCGTGTCACTGGGTCGCCCAGGGCATCACGCCGACTTGTTGCCCACACCATTGCTCCACCGCCTGTGAATGTCATGACGTGGGAGGGACTCCTGCTTGTGCCTGGGTACTGGTAGCCAGGCAGCATTAGGGAGATGATTGCCACTACAGTGCGGGATTGCGGGGATCGTAAGAAACGTTAAACGGTTGATGTATTGATTGAGACGAATACAGCGTGTATACGATCAGGTGATCGACACAGACACGAAAAAACGAAGCACTCTACGCCGACTTGTTGCAGAGCTTGGCGTATCCAGCCAGCGTCTTTGGGAGGTTGCCCGTCACCTCCTTGATGGTGCAGTTGCCAAGGTTCAACTGCGACAACTTCTGCAGCGCGGATGCGCATGGGACACTGGCGCAGATCTTGTCCATCAACGCCTCGGTTGGCGTGCTCTCGGTGAGGTCGAACTTGTAGCCCGTGGATTCCTTGCACTGCTTGAAGGAGACGTCCGAGTTGAGTGCCTCGATCTTGGTGGTCACTTGCGCCAAGTCACACGCGGGCTTGTCATTTGGTCCCTGGGCGGAGACCACGGCGACGGCAGCGACAGCGCTGATGGCGAGGAAAGCAATAGTCTTCATGGTGTGGAGAAGGAAGTAGTGAGCTTGAGTCGGTGAATTGAGGAATGACCAACAACGCGTTGCATGTTGCCGCGAGAATGCATCGTCGACGGAGGCGCAGGGAACGACATTATGCTGGCTCGGCGACAGGCGCAGAGAGCAGTGGCTTCGAAGTGGAGTGTGGAATTGACAAGACACAATCACACGATTGTTCACCACATGGCTGCCTGATTGCCGAGAGATCAAAGCACGCTGTAGGCCATTGGGAGCTGATGTCCGATCGCCTCATACTTGGTTGTTCCAATCTCAATGCGTCGATTCTGCGATGCCGAATCGATGGGTTGATTTCGTTGGTCAACCTTTATCAACACATCCAGCGATATGCCGCATCTCTGCATCGAGCAAGGTTCACAAACCAACAACGCGGCGATCGCACTATCCTCCACTTGTCAGTCCAGCTGGCAGTGGCTGCAACGACATGCTCATGCACTAAGAGGAAACTGTGAGATGAATATGCATGTCTGATCAACATTGGAGCGCTCCTCACACTTTGCAGCTCCTCATATTCAGCTAACAATGGAAAGGATTGCGCCAGGGAGCGACGAGCTCGGCTCTCCGTCCACAAAATTCAACTCAACTCGGTCTTATCTTTGGAGATAAGTGGTGGTATCGCTCACGTCGAAGCTCTTTGCCCTATCTTGTACGACAATCAACTATGAAACTCCACTAGCTCAACCACTCGATCGCGCCTTATCCGGCGACGTAATATGCAGGGTGATAATGATGACAGTATGGTCGATTACTTCCTATAACGTGTGTGCTGGGACTGATTAGCCGATGTCAATGAGGCGCGCAGCCCACACTAAAGGCCAACCAGAATTCAGTCTGACAGCTCACGAGGCAATTGCCACAGGTCGATCTTTCGTTCGCCAGTCCACTGCAACAGCAGAGCTTCAATCACAGAGCAGGCTCGCAGTAAAGTGGATGCCCATGCAGACGCACGCAAGTGGCTTGAAGAGAACGAGCGAGTGAGTGCTGTTGCGGTGGTTCTCCGAAAGATCAGGGACTCTGTCGCACTCGGTGATTGGCCGCGTTTTCATGAGTGATGGCCAGTCGCGCCAGTGATTGTCTGTGCACCCATTTGATGTGTCTTGGTGTCGCTTCGCGTGGCGAACGCCCGCTCTGCGAGCTCAGAATCGCTAATCCCCCCCCCCGCCGCACGGTGCACAGGTCAGAACAGCCAAGCAAACGCACTGTCGGTCACAAACGAAAGTGCAGCGAGCTGGGCCCTTCCTCCCATCTTGTTCTCCAACAACGCCACACGCGACGTCGAGCACGTGCACCATGATGATGGCAACGTTTGCGAGCAGGGTGCACTCCGCACCAGCACCAGTTGCTGGTGACCCGGCAGCTCCATATCGCCATCAACTTCGACAGTCAGTGCAGCAAGATGCTCTAGTAGGCGCTCACCAACCACACGACAACGCCATTGTCCTCAGCTGGGAGAACGTGCTCGTCCCGATCCAGTGGATGACGCGTGAGTTGGGGTTTCGTCCCACGGTTCCACACATTCTGCGCCTCGCACAACAGATGCAGCAAAGCCCTCAGCTGTGCAATGCGCTGCACGCAGTGGGCGAGCGCATTGTGCAGCTGCTGGCCGTGGCCACATCGCTCGGCCCCGTGTTTGTGGTGACCGACAACAAGCTCGCAACGATGGAATGCATGTGTCACAATCTCTTTCCGGCTGTGGCCGCGGCGTTCCGAACTGCAAGCGCCAGTGGACGGCTGCAAATCGTCGCATCCGAGCGCAAGGCCGCGACAACGATGGGTCGGTCGCTGTGGCGCATGAGCGCGCTCCAACACATCGTGACGGATCGCGTCTACGGCGGTGGCTACGCTGCGCAGCAGCGGCTCCGCTCGGCAGCAACGGGCACGTTTGGCGTCGTCTGTGTCTCAGCAACCGAGAGCGACGCCGCGGTGGCTCGCCGCACGGTCGACGTCGCGCCATTTGCGTTAGTCAAGAGCCTGCTGCTACCCATGACGCGGTTTGGCCACGCGCTGTCGCTCGATGACTTCTATGCACAGCTGGAGACCGTGGCGCTGTTCGTGATGGAAGCAGTCGCGTTCCCTGGGCCACTGGAAGTGCGACCCAACTGATGATGAAGAGCCCTGTGCGTCGACGTCCTATTTTGTATCAAATGTGTGGTGTAGCGTGTGAATCGAATACGAATTGTCCATCTGATTGACCAGAACCTCATGCAACGCGCTCGAGGAACGCGCGGAATGCTCCTGCTGCCATGATGGCGTCGTGCACCCATGTGTCGAATGCGTCGGCTGATGTCTCAATGCCGATTTACAGCGACATCAACTCCTAATTGTATTCTACCATCCCCCTAATGATAAATGGTCACATAGGATGGTGGAGACACCACTTATTATAGCATCACGATGATGCATAACGCCAACTTCTCCTTGTTAGCAGTCAGCGCACCCCGTTTTAATGAAACCTCAACATCGTAAATTGCGCCCCGCTGATATTTTCCGGCACAAATTACGCACTCTTGGTACATTACAGTACAGTTCCCTAAAAAAAAAAAATACATTGGTGCGCCCCTTGCCTGGTCTGGACTGTGGACCACAGTGCGTGGCAACAAGGGTTGGCCACTGAGGGACGCTGGATGGTGGCATTGGCGCGTTGCTCTCCTCGCGCGCTTCGTCTTTTGCCGTCTGCTGCTGCGAGTATCCGCTCGCACACACCAGCACTAGTGCGTGCTGCATCCACACAGGCCGCCAGCGGCACCACATCGTCTGTATCGACACCTGCGCGTCACCACCCGCTGGGCACCATGAACGTCACGCGTCACAATTTCAAAGACTGCTTCGAGGACCTCAAGAAGGACATCCAGCTCGACTCTTGCCGCTTCGTGGCCATCGACACCGAGTTTACGGGCTTGTCGCCTAATGAGGACGAGAAGGAGCGCTACTTGGGTGCGTAGTTGCCGGCAAAAGCGAAATTTTGGATGAGGGATGTTGACATTGTGAGTTCCTGTGGTGCTTAGACACATTGGAAGAGCGCTACAAGAAGGTGAAGCGCGCCGGCGACAGCTTCCTGATCACGCAGTTTGGTCTCTCGACCGTGCACGTCAACGAAGAGTGCGAGTTCCAGGTCAAGACGTGGAACTTCTATGTCTTCCCGCGTCCATACGGCTTCTCGGACCAGCGTTTTCTGTGCCAGGCATCGAGCCTGCAGTTCCTGAGCGAGCACGGCTTTGATTTCAACAAGTTCATCGCTGACGGCATCCCATTCCTCAACCTGGCCAAGACCTCGGCGCTGAAGAAGAAGCTGCAGAAAAAGATTGACAGTGTGACGAAGGAGTCGACCAACCTCACGCTGAACGAAGAAGGCCAGGCGTTCCAG
>NSDO01000526.1:0-31745 GCA_002286825.1 Lagenidium giganteum | reverse complement strand
GCGTTCCAGGCGGACGTGCGCAAGCAGATCGACGCGTGGAAGAAGGCGGGTGTCAAGTCGGGTGACAAGCTGTTTGTGTCGTCCAAGAACACGTACTTCCGCATGATCGTGCACGAGACTGTCCGATCCATGAGTTACTCGCAGAACTTGCACACTGAATCGGTCAACGACGGTGTTGAAGTGCAGTATGTGACGAAGAAGCAGAAGGAAGCGTTGGTAGCGGCGCGAGTGCAGGCCATGCGCGACGAACTGGATGATGCAATTGGCTTTTCCAAGGTCATTGAGCTCATCAGCGAAAGCCAGAAGCCAGTCATTGGCCACAACGCGCTGCTCGATTTCGTGTACGTGTTTCGTCAGTTCTACAAGCCACTGCCACCAACGTTGGCCGAGTTCAAGAAGGAGCTGCTGGAGCTGTTCCCAACCATTTACGACACGAAGCACCTGGCGCTGCGCTCCGCCTTGGCGCCAAAGCTGAAGTCCACGAGCCTATCAGCGCTGTTTGACTTTGTGCGAGCCAACGTCCAGCCAACACCAGAGAACCTGCTGTCCAATGATGAGCGCTTTGATGCCTATCGCAAGGCATTGAAGTCTGAATCTGACGATGAGGACAACCTGCTTTGCCACGAAGCCGGCTTTGATGCATTCATGACCAGTGTGTGCTTCCTCGGTCTGTTGGCGCACGATATCGAAGGTCAACTGAAGGAGCACAGCAGCATCGGGTCGTTGGAGCGCCTGGAGACTCGTCTCGATGAGATTGCGCCATTGAAGAACCAACTCAACCTGATGATCTCGGACGGCACGTTCTTGGACTTGACTGACGACCAGCAAGAGATTGACCGCTCGCGCGTCTTCCACATCACGAGTGCCAAGCGCAAGCTGCAGGAGATCCGCGTGGATGACCTGTTCACGCCCAACAAGGTGTCGCGCGTGCTGCGCGAAGGCGACAAGGAAGCGTTTGTTGTGTTGTCGGAGCCAAAGCCAGAGGTGGACACGGCGGTCGGCGAGGAATCAGGCATCAGCATCACCCCGTACCAGCAATACGTGGACGAAGTGAAGGCTGCTGCTGCCGCCGCCGCTGCGGCCGAAGCTGCTGCCAAGGGGAAGGAAGTGGCGACGATGACGCAACCGCCACAGGCCGAGGAGCAAGACAAGGAAGAAGCCGCTGAGCAAGCGTCGACGTGGAACCGCTGCTCGATCATGTAGAAAGCAACAACAAGCCATCACGAGAGACAGATAAATAAGGTTTCTTTGACGGGTGGGGAAGCTAGGTTAGTTCCTTTCCAGCGATGCTGATAGACATTGTGTAAGAGCTAGTGATCGACGACTGATGTACATACATACCCAGAGCAACAACAACAACACATCAAAAACCAAAAAAAAAAATTGAATTCATGAACTCACCCCCAGAACTGTAGTGTAGGCTGCATCTCAGCTCACACAGCGACGCGGTAGCCGCTACAAAGGCATTGCCACTGCGTTGAGATGCATCGCTAACGTCACATTCAAATCCAAGTTGAGGTTTCCAATTAATTGGATCTGCGAAGAAGTCCATCGAATGCGTCGCGCGTCAACGAGGTTGGCGTCGAGACGAGTGGCGGCGGCCACGACGCCGACACCGGCCGTCGCTGCGAAGGCGAAAGGTGCGTCAAGCAAGCGCAAGAAACCAGCGGTGACGACTGATGTCGCCACAGTCCCGACCACGCCGGTGGTGAAAGCGGGGGTGGTCGACGACCTCAAAGGCACGCCCGAGTGGCATCGCTTGTGCAGTCGGACGGAGCTGTCGTGTGCGTTGACGCTGGCATCGGGACAGACGTTTACATGGCAGCAAGATGTGGTCTCGCAGGTGTGGACGGGCGTCGTGGGCAACCATGTCTTCCGCGTGCGTGAACGTGACTCGATCGTCGAGTTCTCTTCGGTGCATCCACCAGCGATGACGCACGAGCAGGCCAGGAAAGTGCTCGAGCGTTATTTCCGCCTCGACATGGAGAGCGAGCCGCTGTACACGCAGTGGACAGCGGCTGACGACAAGATGGCGCAGGTCATCAAGACCCTGCGCGGCCACCGGCTCGTGCGGCAGGACCCGTCCGAGTGTCTCTTCACGTTCATCTGCTCGTCCAACAACAATATCCAGCGCATCACGCAGATGGTAGACAAGATCAAGCACACGTACGGCACGCTCTTGTGCCGAGATCCCGTGCTGGACCTGGACCATTATGCCTTCCCAACCTGCGACAAGTTGGCAGCAACCGCCGAAGAAGCCACGCTGCGAGCCCTCGGGTTCGGCTATCGCGCCCCCTTCATCATCAAAACCTGTCGACAGCTGCAGGAATGCGGTGGCGATGCTTTTCTCGCCGAGATTCGCGATCAAAAGCAAGTCCAGTCCGGAGACAACGACTTCGACTTCAGCTACCAAGACGCGCTCATGCAGTTCGCCGGCATCGGACGCAAAGTCGCGGACTGCGTCGGCCTCTTTTCACTCGAAAGGCTCTACGCGATCCCTGTGGACACGCACGTGTGGCAAATCGCATGTCGCGAGTTTGACGCGTCGTTGAAGTCGAAGAAAAGCATGACACCGACGATCTACAAACAAATTGGTGACCATTTCCGCACCAGGTTCAGTCCGCACGCCGGGTGGGCGCACAGTGTGCTCTTCACAGGCGACCTCGCTGCCTTCCAAGACCATCTACCGTCCACGCTTCAAAAATCCAAGCGCAGGAAACCCAACAACAATAAAGAAGAAGAAGAAGCAACCTAGCAGTGCGCAGGGTAGTGTATTACACACCAAACACAACACCCTTGCTGTGTTTTACAAAGATGACAATGTTCACTCTGCGCTAGAGGCTGTTTTAGTGGCCCGTGACTGAAATCCACTCTGCCAAAAGGGGCGTGGGTGGCACACGGCTGTTTGGTCCGCCATTTGGAAGTTGAGCAGTCGCAGAACGTGCGCACGCCAGGAGCTCAGCTCATCCACATGCGGACTCGCTTCTCTCGCCACGATGCGGACGCACGCGTGCCAATGAGCGCGTTCGCCAGCGGCCGTATGCTTCTGGGACGTGCGGCGTCGTCGTCTGCCGCCACCACGATGCCCGGCAAACCGCTGCTGGAATACCTGGTCCAAGTGCTTGACCAGCAAGCGGAATCACAGAACCGACCAAGCAGCGGCAGCGCGGCGCTGCCCGAGCGCCTGCTGCGCCGTCGCGCGTCGTCGCATGCCTCGACACAGGCGGCAGCTGATGACGATGCCCCGTTCGTGCTGGAGCTCAACCCGGCGTGCGCCTTCTATCTGCAGGGCTTGTTCCGCACGATGCTAGTGCCGACAACCAACGACCAGGGCGTCGTCACGCAGTGGCGCATGAGCCCAGCGTTCATCGAGGAAATGGGCGAAGAAATCGAGAAGGAAAAGCTTGGGCCGGCGCATCCGAAGACCATCTTGCGCCTTGCTGGCCACCTGCTCGACTTGCGCGCGATGGTGGTGCTGCCCGTGCCCACGCAAATGAACTTCCCGATGCCGTCCGAGTGCGACTTCTCCATGTTCCCGTCGCTGCAATACGTGCGATTGGATCGGGCGGATCTGGGTGCGCTCAAGAACTTCGATCTCATCAAGCCACGACTGCTGGAGCTCTCGTGCCGCAACCTAGTGCTGGTCAAGCTGGCAGATCTGCTCGGTCATACTGTGTCACGTCACCAGCAAAGTCCTCGTGGCCGACCGGGCACAGTGTGGCCACAGCTACAGACACTGTCCATCGTTAACTGCCAGCTTGCACGGCTCGATCCGTCACTCACGCTGGTTCCTGCCATTCGTCACATCAACCTCAGCAACAACAATCTTACTAGCATCGAAGGATTGCAGGCATGCACCAGTTTGACGTCGCTCAACGTTTCACAGAACCGCCTCACTTCGATGGCCAGTGTTAATCAGATCCTGACCAATATTCGGCGCCTCGACCTTAGCAACAACCGTCTGAGAAGCACGGCCGGACTGGAGAAACTGTTCACGCTCGAAGTGCTCAACCTAGGCCACAACAACATCGCGTCAATGTCCGAGATCGCGTACCTCGTGTCGCTTCCGATGCTGCACTCGCTGATTCTCACAGGCAATCCTATCGAAAAGTCGCGCTCATACCGCCAGGACGTCCATAGTCTGCTATCAAACGAAGTCACGCTCGATGAGGTGCCATGGTCGTCGCAAGATCTCAACGAGTTCGCGCGCGGCTACAGTCAATCACCAACGCGCACTGTCAAGCGCGCCACGTCAAGCATCTTGGCTACAATGCCGTCGATGCGTGGGCGCAGTAATACACGTGCCAAGCTCCAAACGAACGATCATGTCGGTGCCGCTGACTGGCAACGGAAAATTCTTCGAAGCACGAGCCTGATCGTCATCTCCCTGTGCGCTGCATACGCAATCGTGTGCGTGGGGGCACCAATTGTGGGTGTGGACGCGCAGAGTTCGACTGCAGTCAATACAGCAGCTGCGGTGGCCGCGATTGCTCTAGGATACCTCGGCGTCGCCTGGCTGGTGAGTCAGTTGAGTTCGCCCGTAGTGGTCCCAGCAACTCTAGCGACCGCGAGCCCCGCACGAGCAGTGACAGAAGACCGAAGCAAGCGTGTGCGCACGCTATCACGACGCTTGAGCTCTTGCTGGGTCAACAACATGTACGATACCGCACAAAGCACGTCTGATCACGACCACCACAAAGAGGCGATGGTGGCGCTGGATGTACTCATCAGCAGTTTGCGCACGCTGAATGCGACGAGCGAGGTGTGTTTGTCTGTTTGTAAATGGAGCGGCTGTTGTGTTGTCCTCATGTGGTCGCGTCGTGGTAGGCCATGTCACCGCTAATCTTCCTCAACGTGTGCTCCGAAGTGCAATCACTCGTTTCGTTCCTCGTTGATCACGACAATGATTGCGGCATTGTGTTTGCTGAGAAGAGCATGGTACAAGATATTGCGGTCCTCGAGGTGGCGTTCGACGAGCGACACCTGGAGCAGAAGGAATCGCTTGAGGACCTGCTTCTGCACGACACCACTGCGGGCGATGATGACATGCAAGCAAAGAAGCAACACGCATTCATTCAAGTCGTGCTAGTGATGGAGTTCTTGGCTACTTTTCTCGTCAAGTTTGCTAAAGGTGATGCTGCTAATCGCAGTCTCGTAGCAGAACTATCCGCTGCATACCAGCGAGTGTTTGGGGCACGACACTCGTGGCTGACGCAAAAAGCCATCATGACCGCCATCAGCGGCAGTCCTTCCAAGGAGGAGTTTGTGGCACGCGTTGGCCGTGGCAACGAGCTGGTTCTAGGCACCAGATCAGACGAAAAAGTATCCGAGATGCTGCTCCAATGTGGGACGGAGCTACAGGTATCCCGCTGCATGTATGTGTGGGAGTGCGGTGCCCGAATGACTCTGATGATCCATCTGCTTTCATTTTGCAGGTGCTGGCGCGCTCATTTCACGGGTTTGCTGAACGCGAGCGCTGGATTTGATCATCGGAGGCGCAGAGGCGCTCCACGGACAACGTCACCAAGGGGAACAAGCAATCCATCTTGGCACTTCGAGTGGCACACACGCGCACTGGTGTGCCGGTACTAGAAGCGCACTGTTTCTGAGCTTCCCGCAGAGTCGATCGTGAAGTACGACGGACCAAGCGCGCCATCGGCAGCACACGCATTGAAGGGGCGAGTGGAAGGCAGTGCAGAGTCGATCTGGTCTCGTGAGTGAGACGACGGATGCGATCCCGTGGCATGTAGGATGTGGGACCTGCCAGCGCATCGGCGCATCGTGCCTGCACGGCAGTCACGTCCTATCACTCGCTCGCAAGCGCTCGTTGAGTTGTGTCGGGAAAGACGTTTGCGACGCATCTTCGAACAGACCGTGCCTGTGAAGATGCGAATGGCGTGGAGCCCAAAATACCGATTGCGCTGGCGCCCAACTCAGAGCGTTGACTGCGTGCGTGCGTGTGTGCGTGTGGTGGATGAATGAGTGCAAATGCAATTCTGCGACACTGGCGACGGCGACTACAACCAGATTTTCGCCTGCTTGATCTCAGCGCTGTCCTGATTTGAAACGAATAAGACGGCTCTTGCGAATGCTAGTAACATCTTCGCTTTGGTTTCTGGGTTTTACTTCGCAGCTTGCCAGCAGCAGGCCGGGAATCTCAGTCTTGGTTTTTTTGTGGCGTCTCAGACATCTCTCGTCCACTCCACTGAAGGAGTGATGAGATCCCTGATGTGCGAGTGCGCATGTGCCATGCGAACCAAGTGCGTCAACGGTGCGCCTGGAACTGCGCGGCAACAACTCCGCGGCAGGAAGGCCGCTGCCACATAGAACGCACAGCTGTGTGTTTAAAGTGCTTGCATTGTGGAGACTTTCCACTGCACCAGCACTGGTGCATGAACCGCACCACCGCCATGCTCGCTTCCCGATTGCCATGATCCTTTCCACCATTCAAGTTCATGAGCGCGAGCTGAACGATGTGATGCGTCATTTCATCCATCACATCATCCAGCCATGTTTGTTTGTCTGATCATCCTAGATGTGAATCGTGGCGTCTGACCGTCTGACACATCCACAGAAGATACTGGGACGGACCTCTCGAATCCGGCATGACGCGGATAATCCGCGTCATGCACGCTTTGCACAGTGGTGTGCAATGCACACCACTCTTCGTGTTTGCAGGCCAGGTCGTGACGGTCCACCTCGTCCGACAGTGGGACAACAGCGCGTCTCTAGACACTCGGTTCTTTGGCAAAGCTTTCCGGAGCTGTCGAGCGGCCACTTCGCCTTTTGCAAGCAGTGAGCCAGACCAGACCCAGATCACCAAACCGTTTATCGGCTTTTCCGGCATGAAGTTCACCACGCTGTCGACAGGGATCTCGCTCGTGGCCATTGCCTACCATCTGCGGAACTTTGTTCCCTGGCTCGATTCACGTGGCGTCTGCCCCACCAACGGCACCAACGGCACGACGATCTTCAGTGCACTTACGAATGAGCCACGCCAGATCGATATCCGTGGCGTCGAGTATCCCTTCTCGTACGGCCCGAAGTACTATGCTCTTGGCTCGTACGCACAGCAGGTCGGTGTCACCGAAGCCGCGCAGCTCATGCGTCACGCCAACTGGTACCTGGAAGAGATGTCAGCCACGGTCAAGGCCTTGCCTGTCATGCAGAGCATCGACGACTACAGCCGGGTTTACAAGAGCATCGAGGACTTTATCGACACACCGATCTCGCGCGATCAGAGCGACGCCCACTTCGGTACCATCCGCCGCACGATCAACGGGTTTAACATGAAGCTCGTCACGGCCGACGATGTTCAGTTCACGCAACTCGACTTCAACCTCACGAGCTACCAAGTCACTTCGCTGTGTGGCGACTCACTCAGCCGTTTGGTGGCCAATAACGCGTTCTTCGTCTCGGACTTCACGGATGTAACCAAATACAACGATAAGGAGCGCCCGGAGAAGTACACGCCAAGCGGCCAGGGCTTCTTCTGCGTCAACTACCAGCAAGATGGCGCACTGTTGCCCATGGCCATCCGATTGACCGATACGAACCTCATGTACACGCCCTTCGACCACCCGAACGAGTGGCGTTTGGCCAAGATGGCGTTCAACGCCATGGAAATCAGCGCGCAGCAAATGCAACACTTTGTGGAGACGCATTTGGTCTACGAACCCATTCGCGTCGAGATGATGCGCGCGATGTCGCCGTATCACCCAATCTACAACTTGATGGACCACCACTTGTTCGGGGTATTTGGCATCCCCATCCTGGCTCGCGTCGGGTTGCTCGAAGATCAAACGACTCTGGACTCGACGTTCGGCTGGGGCGCTGTGGGCTGCTTGCACTACGTGCTCAATTACTTCCAGTCGCCAACGCTGTCGCTCTCGTATTCGTTCCTTGACGACATCAAGGCGCGTGGCGTGCATCACATCCCAAACCACAAGGTGGTCGAGTACGGTACCTTGCTGCATGCGGAGCTGTCCAAGTTCACGGCGGCGTACATTGACGTGTACTACAAGTCCGACCGCGATGTCGCCAACGACCGTGAGCTGCAGAACTGGGCGTTGTGGTCATCGCAGCTGGAACTGGTTCAGGACTTCCCAAGTGAACTCCGCACCAAAACCCAGCTCCACCGCTTGCTGACGCACATCATCTTCCAAGTATCGGTCAAGCACCACGCGATGAACGGCCAGGTCACGTGGCATAGCATCTCAGCTCCTTTCAGTGTGCCGTCGCTCTGGAACGAGCCCCTTCCAACGCGCAAGGGCGTGGCCATTGATTTGAGCAAGTATATCATCCCAGACCAATATCTGCCTGACCTTGTGCACGTCGCAGCAACGTTCCAGCGAGAAATTCCAAGCCGCTTGACACTGCTGAACGCGTACGACGCCCAGCGGTTCCAGCAACACCCAGAGCTGCAAGACGTGCTGGTCCAGTTCAAGAAGAACATGATGACGTTGGACACGGCCATGGCCGCCCGAGAAGCGCAGGCAGCCCAACCGTACGAATTCCTGCGCCCCAGCCGCCTTCCTTATTTTGGGTGGATTTGATCGCACCAATTTGGGTCATTTTGTGAGGGTGGATTTTGTAGCATACTGCGATTTAGCTGGAATTGGTGTTTAATGTAGAATATGTTTATATTGGTGAAAAATACACCAAAAGTGTTAGAAATGGTTTTCGTCCCCTTTGTTTTTTACCACATGATGGAATGTCTGGTTTAATTCAACACTTAGGTCATCGCTGCAATGGCGGACGCGAAGGCGATCGCCGACTGGACCCATGCGGAGCTGTATGAGCTGGTTCACCACATGAAGCAGTGCAACGAGAGCGCACCGGAAGAGACGCGTCGTCTGCTGCAGGAGCAGCCCGAGTTTGCGCGTGCCATCGCGCAAGCGCAGCTGAAACTCGGGCTCATCAAGGAGCCCAACCCAGCGCAGGCGCAAGCACCGACCAACGCGGTGGTGAGTGGCGCGTCCGATGGACACGAACGAATGGAGACTGACTGTGTTTTCATGTGTGTATGTGCTTGTGTGCTTGTGATCGCAGGGTGTGTCGACCGACCTGATGCAGAAGCTTGATCCGGAGCAGCAGGAACTGCTGGAACAAGTGCAGAACCTCGCGCCGGAAGTGATTCAGTCGCTGCCGCTGGAGGAACGACGACAGATCATGGAGCTACGCGAGGCGATGGGATTGCCTCCTGTGTAGATAACGGATGGAAATACGAGCTGCACGCGTCGTCCAAATTGTAGTGTGATTGACTGCCTGACTATCTGATGTACCAAGCGAGGTATCGCCCGCCAGTTTGCTGCATGACGGCGAGGCAGCGGGACTGCTGCATCTCTCCAGTTGAGCAAGCACCCAGGGCATGGCGTTGCTAAAATTTGAAGTCTTTGTGCTTCTTCTTCTCGGTCTTGGCTTTCTTCTTCTTCCGGTCGTCGTCGCCGCCGTCCTTGCTCTCTTCCTTTTCTTCCATTGCGGCGGCTTCGCTTGGATCGACATCTTCGAACCGACGACGAACACGACCGGTCGATCTTGTGCCACTGGCCTCGCCTGTGGAACCAGGAACGACGTATGCGTGACCGGATCCATACAGCGACGTTCCGACAGAAGTCTGCACAAAGCTCGCGTTAGACAAATACAGGAAACACGCTTTCCTCGGAGAAAACGTACATCTTTCTGTTCGAGCACGGTGTACAGTTGCTGTGGCACGTCTGGTGTCTCGGTTCCACGAGCACCTTTGCGCAAGTCGACAGCACCAGGGGTTGTCAAGCCAGAGGCCACACTCGAGATGCCATCCGTCAGTGGCGTATCCATGCCCGATTGGTTAGCTGCAGCAGTGCTAGCGAAGTACATCTCCATGTCTTCTGCCGTCGCTTCGTTGTCGTCCACCTCATCCTCTTCAGGTTCTGCGCACCACATAACGCACATCAGTGAACTTAATCAATGACGCAGAGATGCCAAACTTCGAACCTTCTTCGAGTTCTTCAAGCTCTCCCCATCGTTCGCGACTGATTTCCAGCGTCTACACGAAGAGTTTGTCAGTGTCATATCTTCATACTCACTCCCCATTGCTGAACATACCGCTGGTCCTGAAGATTCTGCAGGTTTGGCGAAGACATCGCCATACAGAGGCTGTCCATGCTCATCGACTGGAGGCTTGCCCCAGCCACCAGGGTGGTAACCGAAGCTGGCACCTTCTGGAATCGGTGCATTCAGGCCTGGGATCTTCAGATTCGGATACGCTGGAGGAGGTCCATATCGCTGCATGTTGAGCAGCCACGGTGGTGGCACGCCATCGACCATACCGAGTGCTCGCTACAGATAAGCACAGCAATGCGATGTCAGACGACGCAACGGGAACTGTTGCATATTCTGCACCATAGTACCTTGAGCTCGTCCGACAGCTGCCCTGGAACTTTAGCCTGCAGCTTCACCTCGAACTCTTTGCCTTCGTAGTACCTGTGGAAGCACATATTGCGATGTCAGACAAAGCCTTTGTGTGTCAAACAACGTCATCACGCAACGTACAGATCGCCGAGAATCGAGAGCTTAGGCTTTGTCTGGTACTTGAAAAACGCATCGTGAAGCACTTGGAAGTCGATGTCCACGCGACCCATCTTTGGCTGCATACGATCGCGCGCCTTCTGTTTGCTCTTCTTCTTTTCATCGTCCTCGTTCGATGCACCGCGGACTTCTGCGATGCCCGTTTGAGCAATAAAATCTAATGGCGACAACCAATCCACAACCAAGTGAGAGGTACCATCCAGCCACACGTACGAGCAACATAAATCACGAACCTGGCAGTGCGAACGGTGCCTTCTCAATACCACGCTTGCCTTGCAAATACTTTCGCTTATGGCACCAGTGGCGCGGCACGGGCACAGTGTTTCTGTAGGACTTGAGGTACACGAGGAAACGAGGATCGCCTGACGTCACGTCATGGGCCTGTTTGATAGCCAAACAGCGCAGTCAAACGTTACTAATGCCAAGCACCCACACAATTCGCTATGCCCAGTCCTAACGCACCTCGACAACGTCTGGGAACTCGACGAGCTGCTTCAACTCGGCGACGCTCAGTCGCTTGATCTTCTTGCGCTGCTTTTTGGACAGCACGCGCTCCTCTTCTGTTTCAACGACTTCTGTGCCTTTCTCTCCTTCATCTGCGCTTTCCGTGCCTTCTTTCTCTTCCTGCACCACCGCAACAACCGCACGTGAACCAACTGCTGAGCAAGCAGGTGCCAACCACCACACCACTGCAGTGGACACACAATACCTCGTTGTTGTCTCGCTGGCCACACAACTCTTCCGCCGACGAGAACTGCTTGAAGATGCGCATGAACTCCTCATACGCAGGGTCGTCTTCCGGCAGCGCCAGCTCCTTGGTCACGTCCAGGCTCACGTATTCGACCTGCACGTCGGGCGCTGCATCTGCGCTGCCATTGCTCTGCTCTGGCTGCTCCGCCTTGACTGGTGCCTCCCATGCCGCCTGCGGCTCGATCTGCTGCTTCTTCTCGAGCTTCTTCTTCAGCCGCCGGCGCTGGTTCTTCGTCAGCACCTTCTTCTCGTCCGCCATCGCCGCCATGCGGTCACCGCGCTCGGGTGCGTTGATCCGCTGCAGCTTCCTCACCTCCACGCCTACCAAACCTAGCCCACGCGCATTTAGGGACCACCTTCGTACTTACTAGGGTACTCCTTGTACGTCGTACATATGTGGGTGGGAACGGTAAGCAAACGTTGACGTTTTTAGGTGCGCATCTGAAACCCATCGTACCTATGTTGGGGTCTTCGATGACTGAGTGAGCGTCGACAGCAACTCATCCCATCAAACAAACGCCCACGGCGCGTGCACGTGCACGGCGCGATGCCGACGCCGCTGGACAACGATGTGCTTACGCTATGCGTGCAGTTCATTGCCACGACAGGTGAGCGACAGATCCCGTTGCATGGGCCCACCGCAGTGCTCACGTGGTGATGGGTGGCTCGTTCAGAAAGTCGGAACAAAGTGTATCGCTTCCTCCAGTACAGCGCCAAGATGCTCAAGTGGGTGCTCATGCACGCCGGATCTGTGACCAAAAGCGAGCTCGCGGACAAGCTCGAAGCTGTCCAAGCATCCGCGCGGAAGCATGGGGTGTCTCGCAAGCGCCTGCTGTGGGTGATTGCCAGTCTAGGGCGAGTGGAATTGCTGTTTGGCGATGCGCGCAAGGTGTATCGGTTTTTCCAGTTCATGGAGATGCTGGATCTGCTGCGCAGTGTGCAGGATCCGCGTCGCATTGTGCGCTACTTGCGCCGACTGCGCGTGCTGTGCTTCTTTTTCTTCTATTTGTTGGAGAACTACGTCGTGTTCCTCGTGCGCATTGAAGGTTTCCGGTCATCGCACGCACGCGTGCTGCTCTTCAAGCGCCTCTGCAACGGCTTCTGGTGCCTTAGCATCCTGCTAGCGTTCCCGTTGGATCACTTGCTCCAACGAGGCAGTGTGTTGTCCACCATCAAGAAGCTGCTTGACCTGCCCGTGGCGTACTTCGCCTTGGCAAACCATCGCGTGGGTGACGGCATCTTTGCGTCGCTTGGCCTCGCGTCTGCGCAGATTGGCTTGTACTTGCGTTGGCTTGAGATTATTGACAAGGCGCGCCGCCAGCGCCAACAGAAACTGCGCGAGCAGAAAGATGACGCTCACCAGCCTGATAAGCCAGCGAAGGCGGCCTTGCGCCGCACGTGGAGTCATTCGAGTCTCGCGGCCGGAGATGTCCCCAGGATCGTCTATTCGTGAACTCTAGGATCACAATTTGAAGACTGAGCGCTAGATTGACGACGATCGTTGCAAGCACACATCATGAAATACATCTGAAGTGGATGTGGATAATAGATAATAATCATATTTGGTTCAATATCGTCATCATAGTGTACGCAAACTGCGAGAAGCAGTTCAGTTGCCGTTGGCAGCAACGCCGTTGGCGGCGTTGGCGTTCCTGCGGCGCTTCTTGTTTTTCTTCTTCTTTCCCGAGGCATCTTCAGAAGAAGCGGCATTCACAGGTGCCTTGTTCTCGGCCTTGTCCATCGACTTGTCCTTCTTTGGTTGCTGCTGCTGCTGCTTGGCTGGTGAAGACTTGGCCACAACTTTGGTCTCTGGCTTGCTCGTTTCCTCCGACTCGTCGCTCGATTCAGCCTGAAATGAACAAATGAACCAGGATCAGTAAACGGTATTGATCAACCTCAACTCGATATCATTCCACACCCAAACAAACACACACGGATCAAACAATCTCAATGAGAGATGTTGCACAGTTATGACTCGTATGACTCCGATAGGAAAGACCAAAAGCCTTTTACAGGAGGATGCATGGGACTGAAACACCTGGTGCGTTAACCGCGTCCCGGACAGGATTTTACCTCTGCCACACAGGACGCACACAGCAACCGAGCGCAGGCACCCACCTCCTGCGCGGAGACAGCCTTAAGGACCATGCGCGTGTAAAACGAGAAAAACTCTCGCATGAGGCACACTTCACTATCCCAAATGGTCTGGATCTCCATCGTACTGGCAACGATGAACATAATTTACAGATGGGGGGGGCAACACACATACACATACAAGACATACCATCCGCCAATGCAGACAAGCATGCACCACACACGCCGACATCCACACACGTCACACAATCGTCCATCGGACTAAAGACGCACCTGGTCCCAAGTCACTGGAGCAGCTGGGGCCTTCTTGGTCTCTTCGCGAGCGCGCTTCTTGTTCTTCTTGTCCTTGTTGTTGTTCTGTGGCTTGTCGGCGGCCTTCGAAGACTCCTCGACGGCAGCTGGCTTGGCGACCCCCACCTCGGCGTCCAGCTCGAACAGGTCGCTTGGTGGGCCAGGCTGGAAGTACCCCGTGAGGTTCACCTTGCCCGTGCCCTTGGCGACGTAGAACTTGATCTGTGGCGCAAGGCCGAACACGAGGTCGAGCTTGACCTGGTGCGCGGCGCCCTTGCCCAGATGCGCCACCACGCCCTTCCACGGCTTCTGATCCATCTGCGTCGTCTCGAGACCAACGCTCACGATATCATCTGACACCGAGGCAAGCGTGGCGTTGCACACGTTCAAGACATAGTTTTCCGGGACCTTGACCACGGCGGCCTTGGTCTCCGTCACTTCGCACGCCCAGAAGAACACCATGTTGACAGCAACCTGGCAAGTCTCGCACTGTGTTGCCCCAACGTCAGCGATGACCACACACAAGCCACGACACCAACAATGAGTGGTGAGGAGCTCCAACCGTGTGGGCCACATAAAACCAGTGACACTTCACAAGTCACAGAACGTGAGCAGAACAGCACGATGACAAGGCACGGCGCAGCAAATGATGCCCCTGTTCTTCAAGCTCGCAATGCCAGGGTCGTTCATGAAGGCATATATCAACGTCCCATGGTGCATCATTGCCTCTAGCTCGGAGTGGGAAATGAATTTGAGAATATGAATGGTGATACCTACTTGGAGATCTGTTCTCAAGCACGAGTCCTATTTTATGTGTCACACACCATTCGATGTTGCCTTTGTCATCATGCAGGCATCGAGTGACATTCACGGCCGCAGTCGCCTATTCGGACGATCATCATGTTCTTCAAGAAGGTGGAGGAGGAAGGCATCAAGGGCAATGAGGATTCGAAGGAGCTCGATAAGATGCTCACGTCCTGCATGATCAACCGCCAAGTGCTGGTGCGTTTTGGTGTTGTGGTGGCCTGCATTCAGACCAAGAAATGATACAAGTTGTGTGTTGCGCAGTGCTGCGTCGCTGGTGTCTTGATCGGCATTCCTATCAGCATCAAGCGCAAGTCGTACGCGCCGTTTGCTGTCCTTGGTGTTCTCGGTACGTGCTGCTCGTGATTGATACCAACGATGGGATGTAGCTGAGTCGCGAACCAACTTGGTGACCATGCAGGCTCGTTTGTGGACTACTCGATTCCATACACGACCGACTGCCGACGCATCCACAACGCCATGCAATTGGCACTGCAAAACGAGCGCCTGGCTCGCGAAGCAGAGGCAAATGGCGGCGCAAAAACGCTGTAACTCGCTTGAAATACATGGCATTGTGGAGCAAAAGCTCAAAACTTTTCAACGTTGTCACCGTCAAAGTTTCGGTGAACCACTGTCCTTCGTGGCTACCGTCGTTGTCATCTGGATTTTGCTTTGTTCGCTACACCAGCTTCTTCTTGTGGAAGTACTTGCGCAGATAATGCGCTTGGTAGATCCCCGTCACCAGCAAAATGCCGATCTGCCGACATCAACAGCACCTCGTGATGAATCAAGTCTGGGTGGCAGTCGTGCATTCACCTCACCTGAAGGATTGAAACCCACATGGCGCTTTCGTTGTTGCCCTCGATCTTTCGTTGAAAGATCAAACTTTTTTCCTGCAAACAGAATCGCCGAGAGCGCGTCAATCGTCAGAGCAAGTGTGATCAAATTAAGGCTGTCAACGTACTTTGGCATAATCCTGATTCCTTTGGATAGCACCCACGCGGTCCTTGAGCTTGAGAATTTCCAGCTGCAGCTCGTCCATTTGGCTCTTCTTAGCCAGATCCTGGTATTCCTGCTTGCTGGCACCGAGAGCGATCTTGAGGCTGAATTTCTGTTCATATAAAACGAGCCACAACGATGAGCGACCACCAGCGCAGCCCAAGCAACGCATTCAGGGTGGTTGGTTACCATTCTTGCTCCCTCTGGCAAAGCATAATCCGACGAATCCATGCTGACACAGACCCAGTGATCACCGTTCTGTGTCGAGGTGTACGAAACGGAGCCCTGTATCACCGAGAATCGGCCTCGTCACACCAACAACCACGATCACGAAGACTCCTTCATGAGAACGCAAGCGCACCTTGTTCGACGTTGTTTCTTTCTTCACCTGCACATTTTCCTGTCCTTCTTGAGCGTTGGGCGCAAAAATTGTCAACTGGGTTTTCTGGTGAGCGATCATGCATCAACGTGAGACGCACAGCATCCTCAGGACCATTCCTTTGTGGTTCCCTTCTTCCATACCAACAGCTCCGTCGTATCCGGTGACTCGTACTCTGCGTGGAAAGACGTCTTGGCGGGAATATCCACGAAAAAGCATCGATGGCCCTGCCAACAATGCACCAAGCACCGTCAATAAGCGCTCACAACGGCTTGACGCCAAGCCCGCGCTTTAAGCACCTGTTTCTCCACATAGAAGAACACGCCTTCCGCGCGGTGGAGCAACTGCAGCAGACACAGAAGCAGCGCAACTCCAGCGCGATGGTGTCGCCCTGCCATGATGCTCATCATGCCTCCAGTGCGGTGCGGATATGAAGGATTTCGCAATCAAGCACAATAATTTTTTAATTTTACAGTTGTAGACACAAAAATGTCAGCTTCGGCAAGGTCGCATAAATGTCCGTCGATCGATGCGGACGGCAAGGCACTGTAGGATCACGCCCTCGAGCGACTGTCGCCATGTCGGCGGCTGCCATGATGATCTCGCTCTCCGTCCCGCGAACGGTCTCGGTGGTGGTCACGGTCACGGTCTCGGTCGAAGTACTCGCCACTGTCACGATGACGATAACGTGGTCGATCGCCGTGGCTACCACCACGGCCATGATAACCGGAAGAATGGTGGTGATGCTGCGAGCGATCGTGGTGGCCACGGTAATGGTCGTGACGATCGCGGCGGCCGCGGCTATGCCGGTGCTGCTCATGAGCATTGCCGTTGCCAGCAGCAGTGGCAGCAGCCATATCCTCGTGGTGGCGCTTTTTTGACTGGTATTCATGAGTCGATGCAACACAGAACTTAGGTAAGCTAGGAATAAGACGCCAGTAAGTATCAACCCGAACATGCGCACGTGGGAATCATCAAACGTACTCTCGTGGCTTGCAAGTCAGCACACGCCAGAAGTAGTCGTGATCCAGCGCTTCCGCCGCAGTCATTCTCTTGGCAGGGTCTAGCGTCAGCAGCTTCTCAAGGAGATCGATGGCATGTGGGGGAAAGCTATTGAAGAAAAAAGATCAGAACGTAGATCCAGATCTGATTGAGAAACGACAACACTCACTTCTTAAACCGGTCGCGCAATGGGCAGACGTATTTCTCTTCCACCTCGAAATTCTGTGCTCCCGGAAGTTTCTTGTATCCAGGCCACAGCTCTTCAGTTGGTTTGCCGCACAAACCGAAAATCAGTTTAAGCTATTGACAGAAAAAGAGATGTCAGAACACAACGCGAATAACAATCTTTGCACTGCACCAACAACAAGATACCTGCTCGATCTCCGTTTTTCCCTGCAAGATCGGTTTGCCAAGTAGCAGCTCACCGAAAATGCACCCGACAGACCAAATGTCGACGGAAAAGTCGTACGAGGTCGATCCCATCAACAGCTCTGGTGGTCGGTACCAGAGCGTGACGACTTTGTTGGTGTATCGTCCCGCCTTAGCATTTACTTCGTTGTAGAACCGAGAGAGACCAAAATCAGCAACCTTGAGCATGCCCTGGTTGTTAAGCAGCAAGTTCGAAGCCTTGATATCGCGGTGAATAATCTTGTTACGATGCATGAATGCCACACCGCACAAAAGTTGTCGCATGTAGCACTGAATCTGGGTGCGACTGAACTTGACGCGCGGGTGGTTCAACAGCCCCGACAGATCGTGCTCCATGTACTCGAAGGCGAAGTACAGTGGAGGTCGTTTCCCTTCCTTTGGTGGAGCTATCGCACAAACAGAGAATCGTTAATTTCATATACAGACTCCCAATGACGTGAAGAAAAACACTGACCGTTCGACGACACGATTTCTTTCAAAGCCACAATGTTCGGGTGCTTCAAAAACTTGAGAATTTTCATCTCGCGGATGGATGTCACGGGAAACCCGTTCTTTTCAACATCAGGACGCATCTTCTTCAGCGCGACAATGTCTTTCGAGACCTTGTGTTGGCATTTGAAGACCTCGCTGTCCATCGTTGAAAAAAAATCGAAATTCAAATCATGAAAACAACACCGCCGCTGCAGCCACGATATGGAAAGCAAGCACACCATACCCGTACGTGCCCGACCCGACCTTGTCGATAATGCTGTAGTTATCGATATCACCCAGGTACCAGCGCGTGGATTCCGCGGCTGTTTCCCTAGCTGGCTCCACTGCCATGATTTCGCGCTCACTGGCGGCGCTCCGCATCATCGCGATCGCAGCACGCTTATCATCTTCGACGGCCAATCCATCGTCGCCAGTAATGTCCAAATCACCATCTGGCTCTACGTCTCCATCCATCGCGCTGTTGTCCTCGTCGTCGCCTTTGTCATTGCCGCCATTGTCTGCACCCATATCATCGTCTCTGTCCTCTTGCGCTCGATCAAGGCGCGTGGATCGCTTCTTCTCGGGCGAATCCGCCGGCACCGGCGGATGTTTGGCGCTTGGCGGTGAAAACGGCGGTGGTGGTGGCGGTGGAGGCGTGCCCATGGCCACTGGCGGCGGCGACGCCTGTGGTGGCGACGGTGGCGGCGGCGGCGTCGGGTATCCATTCTGCTCGTCCACGGCCATGGCGTCCGTCGTGCTGTCCCGCTGCAAGCTCTCCGCCGACACAGCGCTGTCGTCGTCTTCTCCTTCTTCTTCCGTGTTCTCTGTTTCGTCCACTGGATCGTACTTTGGTGGCGTGCACGACGGCGGCGGCGGCGCCGGTAGATCCTCCGGACACGGCGGTAGTGGCGACGAGAAATTCGACCCAGGCCGCTGCATATCGTGCCCATTCATCACTGCCGCGCTGACTGACGGATGGCTGATTGTCGGCGGCGGCACTGGATCACCAGCGATCGGCGGTGGCGGCGGTGGTATCGACGGTGGCGATGGTGGAGACGGTGGTGGCATCATCTGTGGCGGCAGCGGCGGCGATTCGTCTCCGGACACGTTCATAGCGGCCGCGCCTGCGGTTCCATCCATGCGCTGCTTGGCCAGTCCGTGCTGACCTTCGCTCGCACCTTCTCCGCCAGAACGAAAGTCATGGCCCGGTTTGAAAACCACCGACTGGGATTGGTCTTATAACAACGACGCATTGGTTTCTCGAATAGCAGCTCACCTTGTTTTGTGAATTGATGGCAAAGCAATGGCTGGAACCAAAGCAAGCGCCATCCCAAAGCACCACCGCCAAGAGCAACACCAACGACACCAACGGCAATACTGTACCATGGAGTTCTACGCGTCCACCGCTGCTGCCACTGGTCCTGCCTTCTGTCCGCATTGCGGCAGCATCCTGGACCACCCAGACACCAACAACATTGTGTGCTCGTCGTGTGAATACCGGTGCCAATACCACGGTCAGTGACTGGAATGAATGGATGAATGGATGGATCTCTCTGTGCGTTGGCAATGTACTCACGTTTTGTGTGTTGTGGACTGTCAATCAATCAACAGACTTGCCGTCGCTGTCGTTGGTGACGCGCAGCGAAGACAAGCCAGTGCCCAAGTGGCTCAAGACCGAGAGCGTCATGAGCGAAGTCACAGGCCCAGCACGCGCGACGGTCGAAGAGACGTGCCCCAAGTGCGGCAACCCCGAGATGGACTACTACACGCTCCAGTTGCGCTCGGCCGATGAAGGTCAGACAGTGTTCTACGAGTGCAAGAAGTGCGGTCACAAGTTCTCTGTCAACAACTAAACAGCAGCAGTGCCTTGCTGCGACGCACACCAGCAACAGCGCCGGACAGACGACATATAGATTTGTGAATCACTTTTTTTTCATCATCATCATCATCTTTTCTGTCTGATTATCTGTTGAGAAATTGAAAACTTGCTGTATCTGAAGACGCACGACCATGTAATACTGCTGGTGGATGGGTGGGATTTCATAATTTACTCACTGAAGAACGCATGCGTGCATGAGCGCTCACTGCATGGAGAACCCGGTGATCTCCATGTTGATCACCAGCGTCAAATACTTCTCCAGCTCTTCCTTACTGCTGTAGAGCGGCAGATCAATGCGGTTGAAGCAAGTGTGCGCCTTCGGATACAAGCCTGTCGGCGGAACGCCCATTGGCACGACTTGCACGCCAAAGCGACGCACGCGACCATCGTTGCTGAGCAAAGCCTTGAACCCTTCCACTGGCACGCGGGATGTACCGGTGACGAACTGCAACAAACGAGCACGTTCTTCCTGAGAAAATCCACGCACGGTTTCCCAAAACCACTCGAGCAAGCGTTTCTCAGCTTTGGACGGCTGATCGAAGTCCTGGTACTTGACGTCGGAGTGAGTTTCCCAGTCGTTGACATCAATGTTTGGTACACCACAGAGCAGCAACTCGAGTTCCTGGTAATCGAACACCGCCAACAGCGTCGTGGGAATGACGTCGTATAGCCCCTGTACCATTGCAGCGATCTGATCCTTGACGGTGTCGAACATCCTGTACTTCATCAAAAGATCCAGGTACTCTTCCTTGTTATCGTCTGTCACCGCGATGTCCTGACCGCCAGGCTTGAGCTCCACCGTTGTCATCACGCCCTGGGCGTCCAAGCGCTGCACAGTAAAGTCGAGGCAAAGACTCGCCACGTTTGTGTTTTCGCGAAGCCACACAGCATTGCGATACAGCTCTTCATCAAGAAACTCCAGGTCGGAAAAAGAAATCGGTACACCAAGCATGTGTTTGAGCAGCGGCAGCGAAAAATGCACGGTCAAGAGCTGGCCTTCGAGCAAACACTTGGCGATGAGTCGTCCAACGAACTGGTACGCGCGAAGGTGGTCACGATGGATTGCCGCAGAGTTCGGGTTGATCCAGTAGCCAAGGTTCTCCACGTGAGTGGGCTGGAACAAGCCAAACGATTCGTCGAACATTTGCTCGCATAACAGAAGCACCCACTCGCGCATCAAACCACCGGCGTCTAAGCCAGGCTCGTCAATGAATTCAATACGCAATCGCTGGCGCAGATCGGATGCCGGTACGAGCATCAGCAGATGCATTGATTCACTGGTCACTTGATCGCGACGGATCTTCAGAAGCAAGTGACCTTCTTCCCATGGGACTGACACCTTGTCGATTTCCTGGAGAAACCAGCGAACTTTTTGGCGGAACGACAGAGCAGCAACAGATTCGAAGTCGATCACACTGCTTGCACGCGGGAACTCTTCAGTATCAATGGCATCGGCATCATGATTCACGGACTCAGCAGGCACCCACTCCACGTTGCCGTGTTCGTCGACGTGGCGCACGTAGCCCACAGACTGCTGCGCGATGAAGCCGTCCGCCATGTCGTTGCCCAATGGTGCATTCGACGTTGAACCAGTGTTACTGGAAGTTTCAGGGATTTTGCGAATGGTTGGTGAGAGTTTGCCGTCCTCCGTCGAGTGCATCGTGAGTTCGGTTTCGACGCCGATGTTCTTTCGACGCTGACTAGCTTCTTGCTGGGCGAGAATCAGAGCTTGATTGGCATCATACAGATATGCGTCGATTGCAAGAGCACCATTTCGTGGCGGAGAAGTCGGTGGTAACACCAGTGCGTCGGCTGTGAGAATGCTGATGCGAGAAGGGCGGCAGTCTTCCATACGCACCCACCGAAACTGTCCATCGTCAGTTTTCTCTCGCTTCCACAGGTTGCGGCGTCTCGCGCCACGCTGGCGCTGGTTCAAATTCATCTCATTCAAGCGTCGAACGTGGAAAGACCGAGTGCGCGCAGCCTGAAGAGACTGTGCCTCACTTGATGCGTCAAACATGAGCGTGTGTTTCACACGGCTTGGTGGTGAAGCAATTGCCTGTTGGGAAATGACTGCACGTGGCAACGATTTACAGGTGAGCAATGACATGTTGGCTCTAGAGCCACAGCAATTCGTGAGGACACTCACTTTGTGGCGTGCCACACATGAGGCATTCTCTCTTGGCTGGATGGTTTTCATGATAACAAACACTGCACTGCCACTCCACTTCACCTGCTTCGATGAAGCTGCACCCATACAGTCAGCTAAACGCGCACATTCACGACAAGGTTTAAACTCTTGACAGTACCTGTCGACGAGCGAGTGACGCTGCATGTTGTTGTTCATGTTGTCGTTCTCGACATAACGTCGGATTCGACGCTGGTGGTAACAGTAAATCAGCAGACTGCCAATGCCCACCGCGACCATGGCACCAAGAAAGATGTAGATGTAATACGCCAGGCTCGACTCCGGCGGCGACGAATACTGCGGCGCAGACCCAGTCGGCGTCGGTGTTGTGTCATTGAACGTCACACCGGGAATCGACGGCCGTGTTTGGTTTCTAGGTTCAAACGCATCGCCCGACAGCGTCTGCAGTGCGCGCAGTGCTCGGAGCAAGCCCATCGCCTCCATCCAAGACCAAACCTTCCACCTCAGTCGAAGCGCCACACACGCGTGTCACAAAGTCGACCACGAGTTGCACGCGTACGCGGAGCGCAAACGGCACAGCAAACGCGGCGTCGCGCGCAGTGCCAGAGCGCTCACTCAATGCGCTCCGGAAAGTCTGCACCACCTGCACGGCCTCGTCCACCGCCCGAGAGAGAACTCGCACCGTCGCAGTCCGGGCGCACCCACCCACACAGGCAGCTCCAGCTCCTTCGTCACGGAGCGCTCGCTGCGCCTCGCATCTGGGCAACAGAAAAAAGCCGTTCCGCCGGTCCCGTGCGACGCGGCGCAACGAGGGACGGCAACTGTAAGTGTGTATTTTTTGGCCGACAGAACATTTTTCGTGTTAATACCGATGAGGCACACAACAAAGCAGGATGTGTTCAATACCCAGTCATGGCTGCTCAACCAAACCAATCGCTCCATGCGAAGTCGCCGCGTTCTTGAGCGTTGAGCGCTGAGGTGGCGGAATGAGACGGGCGTTCGGCGGGGATCTCAACGCGGCAGATTGGGCACGAGTTGCCGACCTTGAACCATTCATGGAGGCAGTCGGTGTGGAACAAGTGCTGGCACGGCATTCGCGTCACCTGCATGCCGATGGCCATTTCCACTTGGCAGATGACGCATTCGCGCGCGTCTTTCCGGACAAGAATCTCGCCGCGTACAGCTTGGCTAGTGGTCAACTTGCTGCGGAGGAAGTCAACGAATCTGCGGTTGAAGTGCGCGACTCAGAACATGCTGCGGACACGTGGCGGTCGGAGCAAATCAACGGTATCGCCACCACGTACCCTTGGCCTTGCTTCATGCTCATCATGAACGCTGGAATGGTGAGCCCAGCGCTCTCGCCCTTCGAGTCCGTCATCGTATATGGCCAGACGTCCACGTTCTGGATGATGATGACGGCAACGGCCCCAGCCTTTTGTGCTCGGATCACTTTTTGTGCGAACGTGACGGCGCCGCGGTCCAACACCACGATCTGTGCATCGGTTCTGTCAGAGCGCCTCACTTTGCAAGCCATTGCGACACTTTTCCACGTACACTGCCCTTCACGAGACTCGCATTGGCGAAGTTCTGTGCTCCATCAATGGGATCGCCCAACACGATTGTACAGTCTGCTACGGAGTGGCATGGACCGAAGTTTGCTGGGATGGCGATGACCTAGCTCCGGATGGGTCCAATTGTTTCAGAATAACGAGGGACGATCTCGACTCGGGTGCACGTACTTCGCCCTTAATACCTTGAACGATTGCTGCCACCTCGATGGTGGATGCCTGGTCGGCGGTAAACGAGCCTAGCTTTGTAACTAGCACAGCAGCAGCGACACTTAGCGATCTTCCTCGGCTCAATGAGAAACACCGACACATACTAGCACTTTGCGACGCCGGTCGACGAGCGTCATTGTCCGAAGCCTGACCTCCAATCTCCGAGAACAACCGCAGCACCAGGTTTCGCAAATCGTGCGTGTTGAAGTCATTGGGGGTTGCGCTTCCAGGCAGCCCTGGCAACCCAAGACCAAAGGGCAGCTGCTGGAGCACAGATCGATCAACAATTCCACTCATGCAGAGCCACCATCACGCATGTGTACGCACGGTGTCTTGCGGGTCCGTTTGTCGCCCGGCAGTTCGATCTTCGAGGTCCGTTCCACAAACCAAACACCGCTTGCCATCTTCCACGGATAGGACGTCCACGTAGCCAGCCAGCCAGCCAGCAAGCCAGCACGGATAGCCATCACCGCCCAGCATGATCACGCAGAACACCCATCAGAGATGATCCACAAGACAGTTCCCCAGCTGAAGGGGCGCTTCCATGGACTTGGTGCCACACCTTCCGAAGTCACCTGAGGCGGTTCTTGGCAAGCGGGACAAAACTTCTCCTGCGGTCGAGCATCCGATGTGAATATTCATAGCAGCAGCGGCGCATGGGAAGCCGGAGTTATCTGGGGGCATGTCCACGCACTGCGGTCGTCGCATTCACAGCCGATGGCGGGCCATGGAACGCCAGGTCGTCGTACGACGCCATCGCGTTCTTCCTTCTGTTGCAGCCAGCTGATGCGCGCTGTAATGCGCACACGTGCGGTACTGCGCGTCCACCTCACCATTTTGCAGCACGCAGAGCCCTACCCGCGTATCTGATTCCAGAACAGCTTCCGCCAATCGGAAGCTGGGTTCGCCGGGGATTAAAGCCCGCTGGCAGCACCCCCCACCCTGTTCGGGGCCTTGCAATCGTGATTCGATTAAGCTCCTAAAAATTGGCAGCACAAGCCATTTGCAACCATTGACGCCATGTACGACACGACTACCGTGACATGAACTTGAGAGCGTTCTTGCTCGCCTCCGCAGTTGCGTGCCGCTGTTGCTCCATTCATGTCCACACGCACAAACCAGGTCTTCTGTGCAGCTCAGATCCCCCTACCCCTGCGTTGTGCAAGAAATTGTGTCCATCTCTCCAAACGGCTTCGCCTCCCAAAGTCGATCTGCGCCACCTCCCCTGCAGTCACCGCTGCGTCCGCTCTGTACCACGCGCCTGCGGAACTCGATATCGGGTGTTGGTGCCAGCGGGGCTTGTTCTTTGCATCTTCCCATCAGCCGCAGCCCACACAACACAGACAGACTCGACGTCGCGCAGACACGAGCAGCCAAGCCAAGGCCATCATCACCGCCACCACCCGAGTGCGCCTGTGTCACGTCTCGATGGGGATCTCCAGGCCGTCCAATGCTGCCGCCAGTCAAACTACGCTCAAGCTTGGCAGTGACCGCAGCAGCACGTCGCCGTTAGACGCCAGCGACTCGATGGACCGCCATGCGCACTCGGTCGGATTGGCCACCAACCGTGGCGGCAAGAACACGCACGAAGTACGTAACGATGGCGATGGCGATGGCGATGGCGACCGCGTGACAACAGATGCAGCGCGGTGGACTGACGCGGGTGGTTGTCTGGCTGGCTGGCCGTCTATGGGTTTCTATGGTTGGTTGTGTGACTGTGCGAATGACAGGATGCGTACTTCATTGGTGGCACGCTGCCGGATCGCATGACGCTAAATGGCTACTCGGCGCAGAACATGGGAGGCTGCTTTGGCATCTTCGACGGCCATGGTGGTGACCGCGCCTCGCGCTTTTGCGCTGAGTATCTGTTCCCGCGCATTGCCGAAGAGCTGACGCACACAAGCGACGTCGGCAAGGCCATGATTGCTGCAGTGCGTGCTGTCGGTGCGTTGGATATGAGCGTGGTTGGTTGATAGTGGATGCTCGTGCTGATGAGATTGTGAACGTGTTCTGCGGGTGCCGCTATGTAGATGCTGAGTTCTGTGAGATTTGCGTGTCAGTCAACCAAGCACATCTTGCTCGCGCTCCAACAGTGTTTGGTCTCCCCAGCACTGTCTATCAGACGCATCGCATGGAGGATGGATCGACCTGCCTTATTGCAATGATCCGCGATGGCGTCCTTTATGTCGGCAACGTCGGCGATTCGCGAGCTATACTGTCAACCAAAGCCGGCGACTTTGTCAGCATGAGCATCGGTGAGTCCTGTGCATGAACACGCGTTGTGATGCGCGTTATTGACACCAGCGATGCTTTTATCCAGATCAGAAGCCAGACCGCAAAGATGAGCGCGAGCGGCTAGAAGCAAGAGGCGCCAAGGTGACAGGGTCGCCATCGTTCATGTACAAGGTGTGGCCATTCCACAAGTTCCTCGACGTTCCGCGTGTGAACGGCGCACTGGCAATGTCGCGATCGATCGGCGATCGGTCACTGAAGTCGTGGATTATCTGCGATCCTGAGATCACCACACACCAGATTCGGCCAGAAGACCGCTTTCTCATTATGGCAACTGACGGGCTGTGGGATGTGGTGCCAAGCAAGATAGCGGCTCGAGTGGCTGCGACGACCACCAACCCGCAGGTGCTCGCCGAGGTGCTACTGAAGATGGCCCTGGAGCGCAAATCGTACGACAACGTGACAGTCCTGGTGGTGGATGTTCAGACATACATGGTGGCATCTGCTGGTACTTGACGAAGCGCGAACGCATCAGATAGGTGGTTAGGCACAGGTAGTTGTTTATGATATTAATTATGAAACGATTCATTCACTTGAGCATCTCTCATCTCAAGATCAGCTTGAGCGTCCTAGCCAGCTGGTTGACTTCTTGAAATCAGCCCCGTGATCAGGTCAGGCTTCACAGACAATGTCAAATTCGACCTGCCTACAATACTACTACACAGTGTAAACCAGTACAGCAGTTCAGAATAAGCACTTTTAGCTTGACACATGCGGTTGCTGATTCACCTTTCCAGCGACGTCTTCTGGTCGCATTCACACAGCTGCGTGATGCAGCACATGGCCGGCTTCATCTCAAGATCAGGAATCCATGTGTCGCGCACCAGCTTCAACGTCATGCCCAGCTGGTCATCTCCAGTGACACATGCGAGAGCTCCATGCAGCTGCTGGGACGATGACCTCCTTCCTCATCCCTCGCAGAGGGAGAGGTCGCGAGAAAGAGAGCTCGAGATTGGGGAAGAAGTCGTCCAAGTGGCGTTGCTTCGACCGTCCCCATCCCATCCAGGATGGGTTTGCTCGCTCGGTAGTGGTTGTGTCGTTGTGCGGGTCCCTGCAGTTGGTCATTTCTCAATTCGCCATTCGACGAATACGGTCGCGACTTGCAGCGTGTTCTTTTCCGATCTCTCCTCTGTTGTCCATCAAGATTATCAATATGAAGGTCATTCTCGCTGCCAGTGCGTTGTTGCTCGTCCAGGTGCACGCGAACGCGCACGGCAATGGGCCAGCGCCCACGTCGAACGGCATGGACAGCAAGCCGAACGTGCACAACAGCGGTGTGTGCTCGAACGCGTACACTTCGGAGCTGCGCGACTACATCGTGGAGGCGCACAACCACGCGCGTGCGACGCTGGTGCCAACGGGCGAAGCCGCCAACATGCGTCGGTTGGAGTGGAGCGAGGAGCTGGCGATCTCTGCGTCGGACTGGGTGGAGAACTGCCAGTTTGAGCACTACACCGAGGACTACGCGTACGGCCAGAACCTGATGTACGGCGGCAACTCGCTGGACAAGGCGACGGTCGACGGGTGGATGAAGGCGTGGGTGGAGGACGAGATCTGCGACGCCGACCGCAACGGCGCCGGCATGATGCAGCTGAACCACGCGTCCGCTGTGTTGTGGGCGGACACGTTCTTGGTGGGCTGCGCGTCCAAGATGTGCCCGAACGGCTACTTGACGGCGTGCAACTACTTCAACCCAGGCAACTGGCAGGGCCAGAAGGCGTACCAGCCTGGTGCGCCGTGCTCGTAGTGTCCGTCGCAGGCGCCTTACTGTGACGCGAGCGGCAAGTTGTGCACGGCGACGTCGAACGGCAAGCCAGGCTACGGTCCAGCGCCAGCGCCAGTGACGTACGGCCCCGCTCCTGTGGGTCCAACGCCGTGCCCTAGCTCGCAGATGCCGAAGGAGCACAAGCGCGGCAAGCACTACGAGGAGACTGTGACGCCTTGCCCAAGCGCCAAGCCAGTGGTGCCAGAGACTCGGTGCCCAAGCGGCAAGCCGGTGATTCCTGAGACCCCGTGCCCGAGCTCGAAGGCTCCGAAGCACCACCGCAAGCACCACAACGCGACGGTGACGCCGTGCCCAAGCAGCAAGCCTGTTGTGCCGGAGACACCTTGCCCAACGACGGTGGCGCCAGTGACTCCGTGCCCGTCGACGCCGGCTCCAGACAGCCAGCCTGTGGTGCCGGTGACTCCGTGCCCAACGACGATGACGCCTAGCGCGAAGCCAGTGAACCCGTACGTGCCGTACCCGACTCCTGCGGCGACCAAGGCTCGCGAGTTGTGCGCATAGAGCGTTGGTTAGCTTGGAGAGTCCGGCGCCAGCTGGGAAGTACACTGGCTTCGCGCTAGGCGTCATCGTCGTTGGGCACGGAGTCACCGGCACCACAGGCTGGCTGTCTGGAGCCGGCGTCGACGGGCACGGAGTCACTGGCGCCACCGTCGTTGGGCAAGGTGTCTCCGGCACAACAGGCTTGCTGCTTGGGCACGGCGTCACCGTCGCGTTGTGGTGCTTGCGGTGGTGCTTCGGAGCCTTCGAGCTCGGGCACGGGGTCTCAGGAATCACCGGCTTGCCGCTTGGGCACCGAGTCTCTGGCACCACTGGCTTGGCGCTTGGGCAAGGCGTCACAGTCTCCTCGTAGTGCTTGCCGCGCTTGTGCTCCTTCGGCATCTGCGAGCTAGGGCACGGCGTTGGACCCACAGGAGCGGGGCCGTACGTCACTGGCGCTGGCGCTGGACCGTAGCCTGGCTTGCCGTTCGACGTCGCCGTGCACAACTTGCCGCTCGCGTCACAGTAAGGCGCCTGCGACGGACACTACGAGCACGGCGCACCAGGCTGGTACGCCTTCTGGCCCTGCCAGTTGCCTGGGTTGAAGTAGTTGCACGCCGTCAAGTAGCCGTTCGGGCACATCTTGGACGCGCAGCCCACCAAGAACGTGTCCGCCCACAACACAGCGGACGCGTGGTTCAGCTGCATCATGCCGGCGCCGTTGCGGTCGGCGTCGCAGATCTCGTCCTCCACCCACGCCTTCATCCACCCGTCGACCGTCGCCTTGTCCAGCGAGTTGCCGCCGTACATCAGGTTCTGGCCGTACGCGTAGTCCTCGGTGTAGTGCTCAAACTGGCAGTTCTCCACCCAGTCCGACGCAGAGATCGCCAGCTCCTCGCTCCACTCCAACCGACGCATGTTGGCGGCTTCGCCCGTTGGCACCAGCGTCGCACGCGCGTGGTTGTGCGCCTCCACGATGTAGTCGCGCAGCTCCGAAGTGTACGCGTTCGAGCACACACCGCTGTTGTGCACGTTCGGCTTGCTGTCCATGCCGTTCGACGTGGGCGCTGGCCCATTGCCGTGCGCGTTCGCGTGCACCTGGACGAGCAACAACGCACTGGCAGCGAGAATGACCTTCATATTGATAATCTTGATGGACAACAGAGGAGAGATCGGAAAAGAACACGCTGCAAGTCGCGACCGTATTCGTCGAATGGCGAATTGAGAAATGACCAACTGCAGGGACCCGCACAACGACACAACCACTACCGAGCGAGCAAACCCATCCTGGATGGGATGGGGACGGTCGAAGCAACGCCACTTGGACGACTTCTTCCCCAATCTCGAGCTCTCTTTCTCGCGACCTCTCCCTCTGCGAGGGATGAGGAAGGAGGTCATCGTCCCAGCAGCTGCATGGAGCTCTCGCATGTGTCACTGGAGATGACCAGCTGGGCACGGCGTTGAAACGGATCGCCAGCATCTGCATGGTGGCTCGTTGAGGTGTCCTTGCGATGCTCTGTTCTGCTTTGCTTTGCTTTCTTTTGGACCGGACAGCTTTGCTTCTCAAGACTTCGTCAATCGAGGGGAGCACCATTGAATCACCATGCAGTGGCGGCGCACGGAATACGACGCTGCTGCGGATTACCGTCACGGAACATGGCCATCCAACATCAGCACTAGATGATACTGTTGTTGACCAATGATTGCAGCTAGTGCTCCCTTACAGGCTTTGCAGACACTGCCTGCGTTGCTCTGGTGATCCATGGAGCGCGCCTTCTGTCTCGCATACCGACAGCCGACCATGACGTTCAACCTGATCGCGAGATGATGGACTCTGCACATCGCTTTGTGCTAACTCTGCACGAATCACTTCGGACGAAGATGGAGAAGCTCGCTGGTCACCAAACTGGTTGTTTGTGTTAATATCGCTTGGGTATTTGTAACTGAGAAGCATTTTGGCTAGTTTTAGTATTTCCTCGTGGGCCTGAAGGTGCGACCCGTAGCGTGTCCTCAGCTCTAACCGGTCCGGCTTCGGTCCGGCCCAGTCAGGTAAGTGATGACGTGTACATGTATAGTGCCCCAAAATGATATACGGTCACAAGTGTTGTCGCGATTCTCTTCTTGGCCAACGCGTCAACGATGCTGGGGCTTCTCTTGCTCGTGCGCACACGAACAAGAAATGTCGCTGCGGTTCCGCTGTGTTCATGTGCACAGTCAGTGCCCCGCCACGCGCAGAAATGTGATCTCGGCTGAGCAAAACAACTAAACGCCACAGCGGTCAAATTGCGTCTATTCTTGCTATTAATGAGTGATTTCGTTGGCGGGAACGCGGCCAGCCGGAGCAAAGCGTTTGCGGGGCATTCGGCGTTCAAACAAATGCCACGGGGACCACCTGTCATCGGAAGAGAAGGCGGCGATCAACGTGTATCTCTACGCCGGGAAAAGCTGCCGCTGGATCGCGCAACAGCTTGGGTGCAGCATGACGGCCATTGTTGAGTTAATGCATGACCCAGAAGGCCAAAACAGGAAACCACGGCGCGGCAGGAAGACCAAACTCTCAGCCCGTGACGCACGTTGCATTCGACTGGCAATTGACAAGCAAATGTCTGCGAAGAGGATAAGGAAACAGTGGGCTTGAAATGCCACACACAGACAATTCTCAACACTATCCACTAAGAAAAAAATGGACCCCGAAGCTGACCAAGGCACACAAGGATGCCCGACTCAAGTTTGTAAGTCAACGATGACTTTAGATATTATTGGCATGATCTTAGACGAGGAGAGCAGGTGTCCTCCAAGCGCGTGGGTGGTGGAGGCAGCGTTCAGGTGTGGGCGTTTATCAGCGCGCATGGCAATTCCGAGCTGGTGTTTTTCTGTCGGGGCGTCAAGACTCTACAGCCTACATCCAACGGCTTTCGCGGCATCTCATTCCTAATGTCGAAAAATTGCGCGAGAAGTACCTTGAAAAACCAGTGGTATTCCAGCAAGATGGATGCTCCTATCACACGTCCAGACAAACAAAAGCCTGGTTTGAAGACATGGAAGTGGACGTGATGGACTGGCCTTCAAGAGCCCAGACTTAACCCCCCATTGAGAGCGCTTGGGGCAAGTTGGTGGGCCATGTCTACGAAAGGTGGACGCCAATTTGACAGTGTGAACAAGTTGCGGAACCACATCAAGCTTAGTTGGAAGGAAATCACTCAAGACCACGTGGGCAAGCTTATTGAGTCTATACCACGCCGTTTAGTGGCTGTTGTGGGAGCGCGGGGTGGTAGTGTCAACTACTAGGGAGCTGTTTTGTAGTGGCCGTCTACCATTTTGTACCCGTGCGAACGTGTTTTTGTTGATTTTTGTTGGCAACGCCATCGTCATCTGTGCCGCCACGGTCGGCGGCACCTCAAGTGGCGGAGACCCCACGGGTCTCCACTGTCCACGACAATTTCCCCCGTCTCTTGGTGTGACAAGGCACGTCACACAGCACAAGAGTGCAATAGGAAGCGTTGACTTCCACGCAACCACGGACGGTTGCTCTGTGCCTTAGAGCAAAGTGGTTGCTCCAGCCCTCCGCAGTGAGGGCAAGAAGTTTGCAAAGGATT